>JACXGM010009730.1:0-27185 GCA_016801145.1 Umbra pygmaea | reverse complement strand
GTAACAATCTTGTTCAGGCATTCACAGGGAAGGGGCTTCATGTAAATTTAACTGGAACTTTACAGTCTTACAGGAAAGGTTTTGGATAAATTGGGATTTTAGACTTTATGTTGATAAAAAAATTAACATTTCTTAAAAACTATGATTAAATACATAGATTCTGGATTTTTGGGGTCATAGCTTATCTTTGAGGAAAAAATGGAGTCACAGACACACAGAGACAGTGACTACCCTACGGACACACAGACACACAGAGCCACAGATTTTTTTTGGGTTCTTAGAGAGATCAGGAAAATGTCTGAGCCATTTGACTGAGATATAGGTTGTGGCCTAAGGACCTGAAAGAGACATGCTTAGCTTTGCAACCATTTGACTGATTTTAAACATTTTAGAAATCTATTACAGACATTTTGGGTTCTTAGAGAGATCAGAAAAATACCTGACACATAGGGCACTCATTTTATTAGGGGTTATAAAATGGTTAGCTTGAAACAGACAGAAATGTAGCCTCTTGTCTTCCAATCACACACACAGCCAAACACACAGATTGTCACACACACACACACACAGAGCCACAGATTTTTTTGGGTTCTTAGAGAGATCAGGAAAATGTCTGAGCCATTTGACAGAGAGATATAGGTTGTGGCCTAAGGACCTGAAAGACCAAGTTTAGCTTTGTAACCCTTTGACTGATTTAAAATTTTTTGAAATCTATTACAGACATTTTAGGTTCTTAGAGAGATCAGGAAAATACCTGACACATAGAGAGCCACATACTTGATTAGGGTCTATAAAATGGTTAGCTTGAAACAGAAATGTAGCCTCTCGTCTTCCAATCACACACAGAGACACACTAACACAGATTGTGACACGCACACACAGCAGAGGGAAGGCTGTTCCTTAGAGGGCTGAATCACACAGCCACACAGACATACGCACACACAAACACCCAATTGAAGGCGGGCCTTAGATTATTTTTTCATTCGAGCCTATCACGGACCGGGGACTCAGTCATCAAAGTTTTTGACAGCTCCGTTTAGGGGGGACATGCAGGAACTCCTTTCATGGGCATGTAGCATAGACAGACCAGGGATGTGGGGGCAAGAAGGGGTGGGCATGGGTGGGGGGACTTCTAGACAGGATGGGGGGATGGGTACGGGAAGGGGTAACAGCTGTGTTTCACATGGGTGGGGGGTCAAAAAACAGGAAGGGGGGGGGAAACAGGATGGAAGGGGGAGGGTTTATGACGGGGGGAGCGGAAGTGGGCTAGGAAGAGGGCGGGGTTTATGACGGGGGGCAATAAATCATCCATCAATCACTTTTTTGACAGATGGGTGGTTCCTATCTTCTCTTTCATCCTCTCCTATTCAGCGACTAATTCAGATATACGTGCTGAGTGAACTTTAGTTGCAGGTGAAAACACTAAATAGGACTGCTTTGCCCCATTCAGGATGAAAGCCATCTATTCCTTTTGTAGTTTAACAGAGGCCCCATACCGCATTCTCAACACTTGGGTCAGCACCTCCCTGCACAAGCAATTTCAGGATGGGCAGACTCCCAAACCAGGCCGCCAGGTGGATGGGTGTCACTCCATGCTGAATGAGAACATATGAACCAAGTGAGAGAAGAGAGGAAAGATCATTGTCATTAACGTGTACGACTCCTTGATGAAGAGGACAAGCACAAAGTACCCATCTGTAAAACTGGGCAAGTGCCCTCTTCCTACCTTGTCCTTTGTATTGAGATTTGCTCTGCGCTTTAGAATGATTTGGACGGCTTCTGTGTTTTTTCCGGCTACTGCATAATGTAGGGCAGTGCGATCATGCTACAGTGAATGCATGGGACAAATTATTCTAAAATATGGTTCTAATAAAGAAAAAATAACAATATTAAACCACAGTTTCTTGTTGTCTAACTCACTCCCATATTGAGATGGTGTTCCAATACAGGACTGACTCACCAAGTTCTTTGCGTTGACATTGACCGCCCTATCCAGAAGGTTCATGGTCTGAACATCATTTTTCTTTGCTGCTTCAATGTACTTCTTTTCTATCTCCAGCACTTCAGACACATAGCAGAGACACAAGCTGCTTAATGACAAGTCAGACATTAAATACAGGTTTTCCTGCAGAGAAAATGCTCGTGTGAAATAGGAGTTAAGAGAGAGAGTAAGGAATAAGTGTCTCATCAAATGTAAGCCCTTCCCCCTTTCCCCACATTGACAGGTGGTAAAGCCCCTTTCCCCGCCCATACTGGGTTTCTATTGGCTGAGCCGATTTAAGCTTTGACCCTTTCCGGGTTGGCAGGTGCTAACCACATCCCTTTTAACACCCCATACTGGTTTCCTATTGATTGAGGCATTTAAGCCCCACCCCCTTCTGGTTTGACAGGTGGTAACCATGGCAACTCCCCATACACGCCCCTCTGAGCCACACATCAAACTATTTGGACAGGAGCCTTTTCCACATCACCTATAGAAAACAAAATGGACCAAAAATTTGCTCTTGCTAGGCTAAAACTGTATTATGAAACCTTAAATTTGCAACATGAAATAGGCTGATGTATTTTTAGAAAACAAAAACAGACCAAATAATTGCTCTAAAACCACAGTATGAAAACTTACATTTGTTAATTTGTTGTAAAGTAACGATAAAGAAACAAGTTTTTACAGTTTCTAAAACGTTTCCTGAACATTGATAAAGACAGGTTTTGAAAGACCCTGCACCCATCTTAACGTATATGCTCAAGAATATGGGACGCTTAAAAACAGATTTAGGGGTTTTATGAGTCACTAACATAGGTCGCTATCCATTAAAATATAAAAAGCTTACAACACTGTTTACATACATAGATATTTAAACACTAGAATGTTAAAACAGAGCATAATCAAATTTTCTCCCCGTTCAACAGAAAGATACCTGTTGAACCATACAGAGCATTGCTATTTTGTCATTTAGGGGCAAGACCATAGGTGTACAAACATACCCTGCGGTCATCTACTCATAAGCAGACTTGGGAGGTCTGACATTCGGGAGAGGGTTAACATATCTCTTATAACCCTTGTTAAGAACCACATTTAGCTGTGTGATATTTTTGTGCTGCTTTGTGGTTTTGGTGAAAACTATTTTAAAATCTGTTTTGGAAGATATCTGTGACTTGAAATAGCAACACTGTCAAAACGGATAAGAAAAAGCTTTTAATCTCTATATTCAAACCTGCCTGTAAACAAGGATTTAAATCAATATTTTCCCTTCCACCCCCTCAGGCAGGGTTGCCAGGTCAAACTGAAAAATCTAGCCCAATGACTGCTCAAAAACAGCCCAAAATGCCTTAAAACTAGCCCAATGTGTTTACGTCGCCACTGAGTTAATAATTCCAATACTTTTGTCCACAAAGTACATTTTAATGTGATTTTTTTACCCTATTCTCTTCATTTCAAAATTTATATTTTTTCATTTCACAACATGGTTATATTTTGCCTTTAATTATCTCCACGTACAGTAACAGAGACAAATGGAAATACAAAGATGATCAGGGATGTGTTTGAGGATCAGTTCATTGGCTATCATGCTCATCTATATCCACTATATCCATATATTCTCCTGGTGTTAACTGCAACACTTTACTTTTTTTATCTATACATATTATTTTATTATTATTATTTGTTAGTGTTTTTAATAAAAAGTTATTAAAAACATGTTACTTTTTTGCTATCACATACGCTTATTGTTTCTTTACACACAATACAATTGTATTTGGTTACAATTCACTAGCTTTATAATGAATTAACAGTGATTATCGCAATTTAATGAATTAAAACAAGTGCTATTGGTGCAAAATAAAGCTTGCCAATTAAGCGCTCTCTTTTGCTTCATTCGTTTTGTAGGCACTAAAATAAGGATCATCAACTCTGGTCCTGGAGGGCCAAAAACACTTCAGATTTTTGTTCTCTCTTTCTAAAAAGGGACATGGTTTATCCCTGGGAAAGCAGGTGATTGCAATTAACTACTAGGAAAAATATAAAAATCTGAAGTGTTTCGGCCCTCCAAGACCGGAGTTGACAAACCCTGCACTAAACCAATCACATCAATTGTCATGATGTTTGCGCCATACGTGCGCATGTAGCTTTTTTCTGTTCCGCTCGCCCTGAATATGCACGTAGCACTCTGCTCTCTCTATCAAAAGGATCTACTACTCTCTTCTCTTTATACACACCACACGCAGAAGCTCCTCCCACACCTGAATATGCACGTAGCACTCTGCTCTCTCTATCAAAAGGATCTACTACTCTCTCCTCTTTATACACACCACACGCAGAAGCTCCTCCCACACCTGAATATGCACTGAGCACCCTGCTCTCTCTCTATCAAAAGGATCTACTACTCTCTCCTCTCAATCCAAATTGATTTAAAAATAGCCTAATTTGGTAGAAAATCGCAGACATAGCAACACTGCCCTCAGGAGAACAACTATTAGTCTAATGGTATAACATAGACAGACCGTATGTATTTTAAAAAATTATGTTACTTGGCTTTTATTAATAGGCTAAATGTTTGTTAATATAGGCCATGTAATATATTTTTATTGTCTATAGGTACTGTCTAGGTAAATATTATATCCTATCTCATTTGGAAATTTAGTTGAACTGCATGTGCACAACCCTTAAAGAAAAACACAACTAAGTGTCTTTATAAAAAACACATAGGTTTGACCCTTTGGGCATATTACAAGTTTATATGTCTGGGCATACCAGCCCCTCAGTGGTTTAGAGTGGTTTGGCCAAACACAATCCTAAGTCTTGGAACAAGCTTATCATTTGGGCATTTTGATTTCAAGAAGATCTATCACTGCATTGAAAAATGGCAGAGCCCTGGCTGGGAGTGAGTAGTAACCTTTCTTAAAACCTATGATTAACATTAAATCCTGTACCTAGTTGAATGACTAGAAGTCTATTACACACACACAACCACACACAGGCACACATTGACACACAGTCAAACACACACACATCTCTGAATCCCATCACATCCCCTCATAGAGGGAGAGACACACCTGTGTACACAGAGATTAATAGGCCTATAAGCAAGTCATAAACAATTTCCTGAACCAAACATGACATGTGGGTGTACAGAGAGATCAATAGACCTGTAAACAGCTAAAGATCAAACAGCATTCTAAGTCACACTTGCCCTGTGGGGATACATAGATCAATAGCCATATAAACAGTTTATAAACAGCCTTAACCGCTGCAAACATCAAACAGCATTCTAAGTCACACTTGCCCTGTGGGGATACATAGATCAATAGCCATATAAACAGTTTATAAACAGCCTTAACCGCTGCAAACATCAATAAGCATTGTAATTCACACTTGCCCTGTGGGAATACATAGATCAATAGCCATATAAACAGTTTATAAACAGCCTTGACCGCTGCAAACATCAAACAGCATTGTAATTCACACTTGCCCTGTGGGGATACATAGATCAATAGGCCTATAAACAGTTTATAAACAGCCTTGACCGCTGCAAACATCAAACAGCATTCTAATTCACACTTGCCCTGTGGGGATACATAGATCAATAGCCCTATAAACAGTTTATAAACAGCCTCAACAGCTGCAAAGATCAAACAGCATTCTAATTCACACTTGCCCTGTGGGGATACAATAGCCGCTTTCCAACCAAGTAGTTACAGGAATGTAGTTATAGGAACAGTCCACTTCTAAACAGTTCTACTAACTACTCTCCCCAAAAACCAGTTTTGCGATTTGCATTCGCACTGGTCAAGTGGCCATAGGAACTGGCAGGAGGGATAAGGGAGTGACGCAAGCACTGCAATGGGCTTTTATAGCATCGTCAATAGACTTTAGCGTAGCGCCACATACAACAACATTTCACAGTTTAATGTTTGTAACACTGGGTGTATGATTGGAGATAAGTGTGTAAATCATCTTATGTATGCGGATGATCTAATTTTTTTCAGCCCAAGTAGTTCTGGGTTCCTTCAGCGGCTTGCTGTTCATTCAGATTACGAGGCTGAAAACAACATCCAATACAATTTTATAAAAATAATGTTGTGTTAATAATGTCCTAATAATGGAGTTCGAACCGCGCCGTTCAAAAACTAGGCTGGAGTCATAGAAATTTAGTAGCTACTTAACACAGAAACACAGAAGGCGAAGGCTCCAGCATAATACCGGTATGTAGCATTATACACAACAGACAAACGAAGTGACCGGCGTAATTTATAAGTTGGAGCAATCAACATAGACCTAGGAAAAGGGAAAAGGGAAAGACCCTGCTCTGGTGTAGGAGCTCAAATGGTTATAGGAACTGCGGTGCGAGGGACTAAATAATCCCCAAATTTCTCCTGTCGGAACACAAGAAAAAAAGGGTTATAGGAACGTTATGTTCTGGGAACTGCAAAAAGCCCTGCGGTCGGAAAGCGGCAATAGATCAATAGGCCTATAAACAGTTTATAAACAGCCTCAACAGCTGCAAAGATCAAACAGCATTCTCATTCACACTTGCCAGGTGTAAATAGGGGCAGGGTTTAAAGGTTTATACATGTTTACTGCGGTGATGGAATGTGGGTGACTGGGAAGGGGGGTCAGGAAGGGGCTAACCCGGGATTTTCACCAACTGTGGAACAGCTGCAGATCGGATCCGCTGCGTGTCGGCTCCGTGCTCCGCCAACATTCAATACCCGCCAGGTCCGTATTGGTTGCGGAACGGCTGACAGTGACTATACGAGGACCCTCGCAAATACACGTATGATCGCGCCATAAAACAGCACATATACTGTACTGAGTTGCTGCGGAGCTCTCCGGCATCCGGCAGAAATAGAAGCTCTGCGTATCTGCTCCGCAGGGCTGCGGATCGCCGGAGCTGGGACGGAGATGGAACGCAGCCGTTCCGTAGTCAGTGAAAATACAAACATTGACTTTAATGGAAACCTATTGACTCAGCCGCCGTTCCGGAGCATATCCGCAGCCGTTCTGCAGTTGGTGGAAATTGCCGGTAAGCCACCTGTCAAAAATGTTTGATGGGTGGCTCAGATGGGCGGGTACAAGGGGGGGAGTTGCCATTGTTACCACCTGTCATATCAAAAACGGGGCAGGGTGGTATGCCTAAAAAAAAAAGGGGTTCCCCCTTAAAATGGGGCAGGGCTTACATTTGATGAGAAACTTATTCTACTCTCTCTCTTGAGTTACTTGTATGACGTTAGAATTTGTCAGGTGTGTGTATGCATGCTTGTGTGTACACGCCTAGTGTATGTGTATGCCCTATGCAAACACAAGTCTTTGCACACTGGGTGTTCACATGAAGTAAAACCATTACCGATGACAAGTACCGTACAGAGTAGGCCTAACATACAGGTCTTCCAACTTGGATTCAAACACAGTAATCATTGTAATTATCAGCATAATATTTACAGGATGTTATCACAACAGAATCAATAAAAAGTAAAGAAATAAAAGAATCAAGAAGCTTTGGTATAATGAAGAATATGCTACCAATATTGACAAGCCCACTTTTTTTTTTCAGTAAACAGATTTTCTGCCATCCCACAGCAAAATATAAGAGGTTATCACCTCAGAAAAGTATTCTTAAATTTGACCAATTAGCGTTGACTGAATAAACCTGAGGGTGAAAAATTAAACAAAGGAATCATGGGATAATATGGCGTTAGATACTCACACATCTCTTTGTTATCATACTTGTTAACGTCATTGTCTTCTGTCTCCGTCTCTTTGTTCTGTATAAAATCTGTGAAGCCCTTAACGGCTTTTCTGTTTTTTAGTGTTTTAGGGTTCAGATCCTTCAGATGCGCCCCCATCCTCTCCTTCAGAGACTTCTCCATGGTGAATATCTGTTCACTTCTCCTTGAAGACGGGGCTCAATCACAGGCTGTCTGCCACTTTGCTTTAACCTTGTCTTGTCAAACCATGTAGCGTTACTGAATAAATCCAGATCGTCAGGTCAAGAGGCAGACCTCAATTGAACATATACTGATGCACGTTTAGAAAATTGCAATAAAGTTATAGTAACCCTTCTTCTGATACAATGGATCGCTCCTCCTGTATACAGTGTGGTAAGGCAGTGGAGCTGTATATGTACACTACATTCCCTGGGAGAGCTGACCTGTTTACTCTGTGAGCTCACACCCTTCAGACAGCCACACAATATGTCCTAACACACATTGTGAAATGCACTTCCTACTCTTGGACTCCAAGATTAGCATAAAATGTATGAGCTAATCTAGTCTATTTTTCATTTATTTGATTTGTGACTAAGATCTCTGTACAAATAGACTTGCATCTACAGTACGTTAAAGTGTGTTTTCGGACCACTACACACAATAATAATGATTTATTGCCCACTTATTAATTCAGTCACATTTACAATGTGGTGGTACATCATTTTAAAAAACAATAACACTCCAATTTAAATACACATCTGTATACAATTTAATTAAACAAAACAATTTTATCACATTTAAGAAATAACTTATTTCTGAAATGTTATCGCATACTGTTATTGTATTCAAACCATTTTTCTACACATCCATACTGCAGTCTCTTTAAAAGGTCATTGAGGATCAACTTTATTCATTGAGCTTTAATTCAAAATGTTGCATTAGTGAGTCGTTGGTGTTGTTGGCTAAACCAGAACTTTTAGCTTGAATAAAATACAAATATTAGCTAGCAAAATGAAGGTCACACAGGTTATATTGTACAAGTCCATTTTAAAAGTGGCTGAATTGCATTAAATAGACGCTAAAAACACTGCAAACCTTTATCTGCAGAGGGTTTTGACTTATGACCAATAAACTGCAAAAACATTATTTTTTGAAGAAAGTGCATCTCCGAACCCCTGTGTGGAGCAGCGGAATAAGTCAGTGTAGCTACAGCCAGGAGTTCAAATCCTGGTTGCAACAGCAACAATGACCAGGTGGTCCCAACGATTATGGTGCAAAGCACTGGCTCAGAGCTGTCTTGGAAGATGGAGATGGCTGGGACAAAGCCGCCCTTTATTGTCACGTTGTAGTGACCCCTTGTGGTAAGTTGGCCAACTGCAAGCTCAGCTGTGGTTGTTGGCTGGGAAATGTGGTCTTCTTCAAAGGAGTATGAATTAACAAATACTACCTGGGTCAGCCAGCATCTTGTTAAGAGGCAGAACAGCTTAGCGAGAGGACACATTTTTATCATCCACATTTCAACTCCCGCTGGGGAACTGCTGCAATGAGGCAGGAACTCACATGACCACATAATGTTATTGCTTTTATATCACAAAATGGGGAAAGGACAATTCTGGAGAGAACAATTCTAGTTCTTATCAAGTACTAGGATGGTTAATAGTGAGATCACCAGCACTTAATTCAGCTGAGATCCAGTCAGTCTCTATTACCAGGTCATAGACAGGAACCTCTTGATGTGGATGTTAACTCTGGTGTTTCATCTGAAGAATCTGTCGATTGTATTCCTGGCCGTGCCCAGGGCTTTGGGCTTCTTAGAGGGGCGTTGGGGAGACGAGCCTCTTCTAGAAGAAAAGCCAGAAACGAAACGTCTCATTTTACTGTGGATTCTCAATCTGATTTAAAGTCAGTTAAACTCAGGCTTACCTTCTGCTCTTGCCCTTGTGTGTTGCTTTCTGCAGGAGCTGCTCCCTTTCTGTAGAGGAAAACAGCATCAGAATGTGCCACTGGAAAGAAATGACTGCCTAGTTCTGACAAGTGCATTAATCATCATCAAAAAACAAAGACATTTTGGGATGGCTGCATTATCAACCCAGAATAAGGACTCATGTCTAGGTAAAGATGGAATTTGTTATATTTCAGCGTAAGAGCACAACAAATTAGTGATGCTGAAATGTGAAGGGTTGCAGACAATTTGCTTTTACACTGTGCTACATTTTCTGTCAGCTCCAGACAAAATTAATTGCAGCAAATGCAACTCTCCTCTGCTGACCCCCCCAAGCACCTGTTGGGGGGACAAATTACTCAACATACATTTAGAGATCTGTAATGAGCTAAATGTGCTGGTCAATTTTAATGGTGTCAACAATCAGTAAACCACAAAATGTGAAATAATTACCTTCATGGGCAGCTGACTGTGAAGTGGTAGCCGGGTGGTCGAACGGTCTAGGACCACCAAGCTCGAGCAGGACTTCCTGGTTCAGACAAAGGTCAACATGTCGGTTGAAGAGGCTGAGGTCATCGCACTCCTGAGTCACCTGACAAACTGGACATGTGAGGGCGGGGCCTCTGTGGTCATATGACTCCAGCTTGAGCATAGCGAGTGACCGAGGACAGCCGGAGGAGACCTGAACACAGGGTTCATATTGAGCTGAACCTTTCACCGCATTAGCGTCAGGACTTCTAGGTATGGAAACACCTCTAGTGTTAAGGCAGACAGAGTTCAGGTCCACCCTGTTGATTGAAATATTAGCAGTACTACGTTCATCCAGCAGTAGCCCTGCGGCAGACTCAGTGTGATCACCAGTACAAGAGTTCAATCTTAGGCCGACTGTGTCCTCCATGCCCCCAGTGACCCGGTCCTTCTCCACCTCCTCCCTGCCCCAGACCCCAGGGTCTCTCATCAGGTCTGGCTGGTTTTTTACCTCTGTAGGAGGCCCACTGAGACACAGGTCAATGTGCGTGTTGAAGACTGTCAGGTCTGTTGTGTTTACTGCCCTGAAACACACAGGACAGCTGAGACTGTCTGGTTCAGTGTCGCTGCACAGTGAAGTAGACCCGCCCTCCAGGGTGCTGCCCGTCATCTTGTCAGCTGCATGTTTCTTGGTCCGACTGTGTCGGTCTGTGGGGTCGGTGGTCGCGTCTAGTTGGGTCTGGAAGCTGGTCCCTTGCCCATTCTCTGGTGAGACCAATCTCTCAGATAGCAGCCTTTGGGCATGAACTCTCCGGAAGAAGGACAGTTGTTGCTGTCCAGGCCTCCCTACCTCCACCTCACCACGACTGGGCACCCAGGGCTGACCCTGCTGCAGGCTGGCCTGTACCAGAGAGGGGCAGGCAGGTAGCCGAGTCTGGTCTGGAGGTTCCAGTTGATTCTCGTTCACAGGCTTATGGGGAGACATTTGGCTACTGGAGTCTCTCCTGCCTTGCTGAAAGAATCCCACAATGCTCCTCTGCAGGGGTTTCTTATCGTCAATGCTGACAAAGCCGGAAACTCGAACACCTACGTTACAATTTTTTTATTTAAACCACAGTCAATTATTTTAAATCAGGCTTCAGTTGACAAAAATAGGAAGGAATCAATTGGCAGAATAGAATGCACTTGACTTAATTGACAGTAATAATGCAATTTACAACTTCTGTCAGGTTAATATGACAACATGAAAGAGGTAGGAGAAGAATTACCCATGAGCCTCAGTCTCAGCAGCTGGGGGCTGACATTGTCGATCTCAGTTTTCAGCAAGTCCTTAGCAACAGCAAAGAGCTCTTCTGTCGTAGCGATGGCACACGGCAACGTCCATGCTCTGGTTTTCACCTCAAAGTTGACATTTTTCAGCTTTAATGTTACTGTCTTTCCCTGGAGGAAAACAGATAAATGACATAGCAGCGTACTGAATACATGGACCTGGGGAAGGAGCAAAAGGACAGAACTGATATAGATTTGACAGATGGATGACAGTAAGTGGAGAAGGTTCATAGGTCTTCTCCCAGGAGCGTTCTGATCATCCCTCAGGAACGCTGATGCTCACACTGCTGGTCTCCATTACGGCTCTCCATTTCCTCCAGTATCAAAGGCACATTAGGGCTCAGTCAGGGGGAGCCCTACCAAGCCAGCTACCTTTATCAACTGGGATGGGAATAGACACTCTGGAAACTGTATGAAATGCTGGTTACAGACAGATTCATTCTGTAAGCCAATGACAGCGTTGCAATGTTTTACAATCCAAAATTATGTTTTCAATTCCATCTCTGGAAACATCCTTCTGTTGAACAAGGGTTTCCAATTCTTCCACAGAAGGCAACCTCTACATCTCAGAGTAGAAGTCAATCAGGCTGTTCACAATGAGTAGATTATTACACCCGAATTGAGCTGTGTACTATAGATTGGTTCTGCATTTCGCACAACAGCTACAATGCAAAAAGGAAAATAGCAGAGAATCTTTGTTTGATTTTGATGTCTTCATTATGATTCCAGGAGATTATCATCAGACAGGTAATTTGTGTTAAATAATACACTTAAAGCACAGAGAGGGAATGTGCTGCCATCCTGCTGCAATGTATTCCAGTGCAGAGCTACATGAACAGTACGGAGCAGAGATACAGGAACAGTACGGAGCAGAGCTACATGAACAGTACGGAACAGAGATACAGGAACAGTACGGAGCAGAGCTACATGAACAGTACGGAGCAGAGCTACAGGAACAGTACGGAGCAGAGCTACAGGGACAGTACAGAGCATAGCTACAGGAACAGTATGGAGCGGAGCTACAATGACAGTACTAAGTAACTCAACAGGAACAGTACAGAGCTACAGTTACAGTAGAGCAGAGCTACAGGAAAGGTACCTAGCAGAGCTACAGAAACAGTACGGAGCTAAGCCATACCTTCAAAGCCTCCTTTTGCATCTCCTGAGACAGGTCTTGGCAGAGCTCCCTGCACAGAGAAACCTGCTCCTCTAATTCACTCATCTCTCCAAATGTCCTGACAGAGGAGGAATGAAACAGAGACGTGGGCTGGATGTTAGAGTGTGTTCTACAATTAATCTGTGGAGGTCACAGTAAACGTATCATGCTAGAAAATAAAAACTACCTTTCAGTGCTCATGCTTTTTCTTTCCCCATCCCTATAAGGAAAAACATGACTTAAACTCATTTTTATGGATTCAATATTTTCCTAGTTGCCCCGTTCTGCCCCCCTGCCCACCTCTGGATGTGTGTGGGGCCCAGGCCCAGAGAGATGTGCAGGAACTGCTGCCAGGACGTTTCTGAAAACAGCAGGAACAGCAGCGCCATCTCCTGTCCAAGATGGGTGCAGCTGGTGACACCTAGAGCTCCTAGCATCTTCTCTGTCACCTTCCCAATGCCTGATACCTAGAACACCAAAAGAGCACCTTGAATTAATATTTATTACTATGCAATCTGCCAGATTAAACTAGGTTCACAAACACCCTTAAAATGGGCTGTCTAGCTTTAGGGAAATGGGGAGGTGTACAGCAGCCTACCTTCCGGACGGGTAGGTCCTGAATGAAGTCCATGACAGCCTGCCGGTTAGAGGGCAGTATGTATTGACCATTAGGTTTGTTCTTGTCACTACACACCTTGGCCAGCATCATGTTTGGGGCTATGCCTAGAAGAACCACAGAGTAAAAAACACACATTTGATGTGTACCTTCTGTAGAATGAGATGCATTAGGCTTTGATAGCAACTTGTGAAAACAATTCCTGAGGTATATTTACACTAATATTTACACTAATTCCCATAGCAGGGAAAACATGATCACACAGTTTCTCACCAGCACTGGCCGTTAATGAGGTCTTCTGCTCAATGCGGAAACGCATCTCTCTCACTGCCTCCTCAGCACTTGTCCCAAACACCTCCACGTCACCTCCAGCCCCGCCCAATGAAGCATCTTGCAGACAAGGGGAGGAGCTCGGGCTCTCCTCGAAAAGGAGGGGGGAGAGATTCTCTACCTCTACTGGTGTCTGTAAACCGTCACCCTGCTTCTCAACTAGAGACAGAAACGATGATTCAAAACTGTGTCAAGGTGTTTTCATATGCTTGACATAAATGGAGGCAAAACTAAACTAGATTAGAGAAAGAAAAAGGGAATACACAGGCATAAATTAGTAGTTTGAATCCCTTCAAATGTAGTGTCTGTGTATTGCTCGCTCCTTTATTCTCCAATCATTAACTGAACACCTGCCTTTATTCCCTAACCAACCTTGGTCCTCTCAGTGTTTCCTTAACAACTAAGAACTAAAACATGGAATAAGGGCTTACAAAGCAATAGATGTGTATGACCAAGAAGCGTAGCATTGACTAACACATAGTAACCCACTGTAGTGACCTAGTGACTTGTTTGATAGCAGTGTCATGGAGCTAGTTACCTCCATCTGTCCCACCACTGATTGGGTGCAGACGGAGACAGTGGGTACGCAGGGCCTCTGGCAAGACCGTCCTCTGCTCGAGGTGCTCTGTGATGTCCAGGTAGGCCTCATCGAGACTCATGGGCAGGAAGTTAGGATCATAATCTGCAAAGATCTCCCTAATCTAGAAGAGAACAGGATTAGTGACAAGCTTCCTGTGGGAATGATTCGTGTGTGCGTTAGGGCAGCACAATATAAGCAACACATTGAAAAGTGATTTCCATTGATTAATTGTGCAGACCTAGTGTGTGCCAGTCACTTACTTCTGCACTCACTGCTCTGTATTTGTCAAAGTTGGCTGGAACAATAACCAGGTTTGGGCAGAGCTTCTTTGCTATGAAGCCAGGCATGGCGGCACGGACCCCAAACTTCCTGGCGTGGTAGTTGGATGTTGACTGAGGGTTGGACAGAACATACAGATGACACGTTTGTCTCCAGTGGGTCTCGGTTATAAGTCATGTTTAGCCAGCTTTCCAAATTCTGTTTTGCGGGCAATTAGATTTGCCACATTATATGTTGGAGCAAATGGACAGTCCTTTTTATGGCACTGAATCTTACCAGCATGCTCATGCTACCCACAGCCATGGGCTGGTCCTTCAGCTCTGGACAGTCTCTCATCTCCACGGCAGCATAGAAAGCATCCATATCCACATGCACAATAACACGACTGAGGTCACGGCCCTTCTCCAGGTCAAGGGTCATCTTCTCTACCTGCAGCGAAGACGTTTAGACGTGTCTGAGCTTTAATACAATTACAACATAACTGCTGCATGTAGAAATAATACATCTGCTGCGTGACTAGCCATTTTGCACTGTACCTGTGCTTTTGCTTTGCTCAGCTGTTGCTCGGTGATGTGTGCTTTCTGCTGCAACATCTTTTCAATGCGCTGGTTTACCTGCTGTTCTTTCTTTAGCTCGTTCTCATAGAACCTGGAGCCCTGCAAGACAGTGGGAGTGACAGCCCATCTGAACATGGGCCTCGAGGAGTTGGTTTGGCTCCAGTGTCATTAATGTGGGGTAGCTACTGGAGATGGAGGGCTGGCTCAAAGAGACTAGGTTGTTAGTTCGGATAAATGTATAGACAGAAGATCTCAACCATTACCTTGGAGGAATCCATGATGATTTTGTTTATCTTGTCCCTGTTCAGGCCCTCCATTCCAGCCTTGTTGTCATTAAGGGCCATTCTGGAGAGGAACATTTTCCCCTTGGACAAAGACCCCACAGTCTCCATCATTCGCCCCAAGTAAGACCTTGAGTATACCTATCACTAGCTACTATACCTAGCTACAGTATGGATCAAGCTAAATTGAGCTAACTAGTAACATTTTTTTATTCAATTAAATTGGGCGACAGTGCAAACTAAGCAAAACCAACTAGTGAACCTTGAATCGCGTTTTCAACGGAAACTGTCAATATTAAATCCAATTTCGTTTGTACACAACAGATTTTGGCGCCGATTGCTGTATATCTGATTTCCCAATACGAAAATAAGTTTTGAATTTGCTTCCGCAATCAACGTCATTTGGGGGAGGTACAGAGTTCTCCGTCTCCATGCCAATGTCCACCCGAGGGCGCTATTTGTTAACCCTGATCTGGTGAGAGGAGTTCAGGAAGAACTACGCCCTCTGTGGGTTTCATCCCTCCACAGTCAAGCTAGCTATCGTAGTTCTAAAAGGATTGGAGAGGATATGGCGCATTTTATCAGAGGGACTAGCTATTTTGTCCGTTTAATTTTGACTGGATTGATTGCCCGCTAACTAGTTTCAGATAACTGCATGCAGAGTTTATTTCTATCTTAACCTGAGATAAGATACGTCGTGTTGCTTATCGCTACGTTATAGATGTAGCTAACGTCAGCTAGCTAGCAATGACTGTCTGCATACCATCTAGCTAGTCTAACGTTACTAAGCAGTCCACTTAATACCTTTCTTGATACAACATTTACGTATTATTAGTCAACGCTCTGCAACTCGCATCAAGTGTACATTTATATTTTGTCTTGGTAAACTAGCCTCAAGCTACACACCAACTTCTGTCCTAATGTCGGAGAAAAGTTCGACCTCGTCTGGTTCTGATGAAGATGTGGATCCTGAGTCTGGGCAGCCTTTCGAACTGGGGGGTGTCCTGAGTAAGGTAACTCGGTTAAAACTGTTTGATCAGATGTCTAATGACTGTGTTTATCTGAAACTATTCTACAGTACTCAGGTTGTGTTGTGTTGTCTGTAGGTCATTATAATAAATAATATAATAAAGTTCCACTTCCCTACTATGGTGGACAATGTTTTGGGATTTTAAAAAGTTGTATTTGTATACAGTAGGTTAGTTGGTACATTTTGACAATGTTTCATAAATCACAATATGGGTTACTATCAAGAATCGTCTACCATAAACAAACTGCCTGAGTTATTAATGTCAAAAATAGATGGGCCCAGTTTACTTGTGGCCGCCAACACCCACATTTTTCCTTTTTTAACTAATTCAAGATAATGAATTCACAACTATGATGGTTATGCTTGACTCTATGCCTTTGTTTTTTTTCACAGTGGACAAACTACATTCACGGATGGCAGGACCGCTGGGTAGTGTTGAAGAACAACACGTTGAGTTACTACAAGTCAGAAGACGAGAGGGAGTACGGCTGCAGAGGTTCACTGTGTCTCAGCAAGGCTCTCATCACTGTAAGTCGGAGGAAAGCTTAATTTATGTTACATGTATACCTGACACGAGAATATATTCGAAGTCCATCCTCCCAGAAGGAAAGTGGACGGCTGTAAGTTCCTCTTTAATTTGGAAACTTCTTTAAATATTTGAAAACACGTACTAATTTCCTCGTTTTGCAGTTGATATTCTCTATAATAACTTTGAGCAATAGCTTGTCATTCCTTGGGTCAAATGTTCTCTAAGATAGCTAAACATTAACCAGTAATGAGGCTGATCAGTCACAGTAGAGGATAGAAAGCCATATCAGACAAGGTCATACTTTAATAACACTCACAGAGCCCCAATTAAAAACACACATACATGGTTTATTCAATCTACCTGTGTGTCTTTTCAGTGCTTCTGTTTATTGTTTTTGGACACTTAATTCTACACAGTTACGGCTTTGGGTTCGATAAGCTGAAATTCAACACTGGTTAAACATTTTATTTTGTCTTATAAAGGACATGCTTCTATTCAACAGAGGAAAAAAATAGTATTACTTCTGTTTGTGTAATAGGATTAAAGTAAATCAAAGGAGATTAAAAACCACCGTGTTGTTGTGATTTAACACATGAAAGTGAGCCTCAGTGAAATATATTTGCAACTCTTGAGGTCTACATGATTTGAACTAACAGCAGCACATCTGGCCCTGTTAGTTAACATGAAGGCAACAAAAGACCAAGAAAGGCATTCATGTTATCTTCTTTCCAAATGTCCCACATGATGTTGTTTGTTCACAGAATCCTCTTTTTGTAGTTTGTGATGTCTGACAAATCTGGAAATTAGCCAATGTTTTTTGACACATTCCAGTTGAGACTGACAGGGCAATGGTTGATTTATCTATTCGGTATTAATTTGCCTTTCGTGTTGAACCATTTTATCATTTTGGGGGTAGAAGCTGTGCAGGCTCCTGTTGGTTACAGACTTGAGACAGCAGTAACCCATGCCATGCCTGCCATACGGTAACATGGAGAACAGTTTGTGTATTTGACTGTTTTTAGGGCATTACTTAAACACCATTGGATGTGGATGTCCTGGATGGCAGGGCGCCTGGCCTAGCTGATGGACTTAACACCTTGTTTTGTTCTGAGATGCCAGGGTTAGGATTAACTAATAAGGCACTTTAAGGTGCCATGCGGTTCTGGACACCTTGTTAATGTGGCACTTTTGAGCTAAAATGGGTCCAGGTAAGGTGTGTGCTTGAAGATTTGTGCCCCATGTCATCAAAGTCACCTGAAATTTATTTGGAATTGTTCATTGCAACATTCTCAGACTGCATCTTTAGGGCAGTGGTGGGTCATGAATAGAGCCCGACCGATAAAGGATTTTTAAGGCCGATATCAATACAAATGTTTGGTGATTTAAAAATCAGATATTCTAATATATTGGCCAATTTTTTTTATAATCCAGAAATGTGTAACAAAACAAACAGATTTCCCTAACATTATTTATGAGTCCTCACTAAAATGTGAAAAAGCAGTTTGAAAATAAACCAGAACAGAGGACAACAAAATATATTACATTTCTGATAAATAAAATGTATAAAAATGCAAACTTAAGATATGAAACTTAAAGTACTTTGAACAAAAACACAACAACTAAAAACAAATCAAACTCACCAGTATTAATAGACTTCGTAAGCTTCATAAATATAACTTTGAACAAGACTGGAAAAAAATATTCTGTTAAATTCTATAAGTTTTCATAAATATCAACAACAACAGCAAAATATAAACTATATACAGTATAGGAGGTAGTGTACTGAAACAGTCAGTCCTTAATAGCTCCAGTCCAGCAGAGGCAGGGTTTTATTTTATTTTTAAAATAAGCACATTAGTCTACACTTCCTATTAGTATGGCTGGAGGGGGCTAATCTAATTTCTACCCAGTAGTAGGTTAGTGCAAGAGAAATCGTGAGTCCCTACCAACACCTAGCCAGAAGTTGAGCCTAACTTGTGAATCCCACGTATGGGTGTGATGGTTTAAGCTGTATGATTTAACAAGCAGTGCACCGTCTGTTTCAGAGCCTTTGTGCGACTGGACAGCAGTTGGTTGTCAGGGGTTACAGAAGACAAACAGTGAACTGTCCTGTAAATGCTTTAATGGGGCCAACTGTTTGCTGCTATATTACTGAAGGAGCTTGACACGTGAAAGTATGACCCACAAGCTATTCTGTTATGTAATTATAATATAGGTTATTTATTTATGTGCAGCCCACTTATGAAGAGCCACAGTTAAAAATTTAAGAACCACTGGCCTAGATTTATTATACTGGCTACTTGGAAATAAACCAAGGTAAGTATAATACATGTTTGAGTATAATAAAGTTGGTTTGCAGTGGAATGAACATATCAAGTAGAACAATCTCACAAGGCTTCTAAATTATAATCTTATCTAAAAGTTGTGCAATGTTGAGTTTTTCTTGATATGTTTTTCTTGCCTGTGTCTAGGGATGCCTTGATTATTGAAACAGAAACCACAGGCACAGGGCTCTTTTGATCAACTAGCCTATATTACAAAATTGTTTAGTATTTTTTATGTGGTTTTAGTTTTTTTACATTTTGTTTGGACCTGAGTAGAGAACCTGTGAAACATGGTTGAAACATTATCTAGTTGGCTTTGGGCATACAATGAAAAGAAATAAAAACAAACAAAATCTATATCTTTGGATTTAAATAGGCCTAATATGCTACATATTAGCCATGCATTTACATTCTGATTAGAAATTCTTAGCTACCGCTTTAAGGTACCCATGGTAATAGGTAAAATATCAGGAGAATATCTATATCTGTCAGTTGCTATCTTGAATCTGACTGTTCTTTTAAAGCAGTTGCCTTCCAATTTTTTAACAACACTCATGCATGTAAATTAAACATAGTCAGAAACTTTAGCTACAGGAGAAAAATCACTTTAGAGAAATGTTTCTTTTGTGCAATGCTTCTAAATCTTTTTTCGATTTCTGACACGCGCGCATTCAATTTCTGCCACTGTCACACGTAAACATCAGAAATACTTTGAATATCGCTATGGTGGATTATATATTAGGGATGCACCAAAATGAAAATTCTTGTCCGAAACCGAAAAAGAGGAAACCAAGGCCAAAAACCGAAACACCGAAAGAAATTATGACATCACACATGTATACATACAGTAATTGTGTGGCGGACTGGGAATACACTTGACTTTCTGGGCTGAATAGATCTTTGGAAACTACAAACTCTCCTTAAAACAAATCTGTTTGAATCACTCAGATATCTTTATCACAACTGAAGTTACATCATTTTAAAGTTGACATGCATCAAAAAGTGATAAGGGAGAAAACTGCATTCAAAGATTCCATTCTGTTTCATTCTAATTCTATTGTGATGCATGAGGTTCACGACACACAACTCGACTGTTTCAAACAGATTATTTATCTATGAACTATTTTTTTAAACATTAGGCTACCTGCAGATATTGGTTGCATTCAATTAAAATTATTATAACAAATTATTATGCTAAAAAATAATATATTTAAATGTATTGAAGAAGTGTCCAAAAATGTTAATTTCATTGCGATTACCGACGGTTAACAAAAGAGATGATAAAATACTTTTATCAGTTTCAAGACAGGATATCTAGCTCATCCTGTAAAAATCGTTTTCACTCAAATTACAAATGTATAGCCTACAACGTTTTAATATATTAGCCTAATTCAGCAAGTTTAGTACAGTTGTGTGCTATCGTACATGTTTTGATAATGGCAAAATAATGCAGGTACACCTTTTAAAATATCAATAAACCTTTATTTCTAAAGAATAAAAAATAATTTAAATTAGGGCTGGGCGATATGGCTGAAAACTCTATCACGATATAAGTGTTTCATATCGCTCATATCGATAATCATTTCAGTTTTATAACCTATTTAGAACAAGGAGCAGGAAAAAAATATTACATTTAAACATTTTTATTTAAAATTTAACCTTCCACTGATTATAATCCCCTCAGTTATAAAGGCAGAAATGTCAACACAACCATGGAAAACTCTCATATAATTAAAATGTGAAAATAAGTCACAATAAAAATAGTGCAAAGTGTTAAATATAAACAGAGAAACTGGAGACCTGAGAAGGTGGGGAAAACAAGTTTGTGGTATTACCAGTCTTGGTGAGGATGACGGTTTTGCATAATTTGCAGACAACATTGGTAAGACTTTTAAAAACCAAAAAACTGCCATACTGGCGAGCTGACTTTTCCCGTTACATCAACAATTTCCTCGCTCGCTGCGGCACTAATTTTCAACTTATCAGTTTCAGTTACTGAAGAATCCAACACGACTTACGAGACAACAATATTGCGCAATCAAACTTTTAAATTATTGGCTGTTAGCGTGTCACTCGCTACGTTGCCAGGTTAACAGAGAGCGAGTGCCTTTGTTCATGCAACCAAAATTGCTGTGCAACTAGGGATGCTCATTTCGGGTAATTTTCCCGACTGACAACCACAACTCATTATCCGATTATTAACCGTTAACTGTTTAGATTATAAGATTCAATTGGCTTTAAATAAAAAATGTAATTGACAAGTGTCTGTAACCCGTTAAATATACAAACACTTTTTTCACAGATTTGTTTTAATGTCTAAACAGCATACAGAACAGATCAACAACAGCTGCCGGGTGCACCAGCTTTGCGTGTAAGTTCACTCGGGTGCAAATTCCACACTAAATGATACGTTGAAACTAGTTAGTTTCATACTAAAGCTGTGTCGCTGTTTGGTTTCACCACAGAGACTTAAGGTTCAACTTAGCTACACTGGCGTAAAGTCCACACCAACCAAAATATTGTCGCAGAAAATTTGGCGCAGGCGTTTTCACTTTCTGTTGTCAATCAAAGGAAAGTAGCCTTTATGCAGTGTTTACCGAGTTGTCAAATTATAGGATGAAAACAGTCGGTGACAATCTGGAACAAGGTTGTTGCTTACAGGAGGCCTACTGCAAATAAGGGTTATATTTCATTAACACAAAATGTTGATAACGCTTGCTGTGCGTTGCAGAGCGCACCCATTCCATTGAAATGACCATTACAGTCCTCTCTGAAAATAAAGTGTGTGTTGTCAATCACTGTGTGTGTTGTTTTTAAGGTAACATTATTTTGTCGGCTATAATGCATCAGGAGCATGATGAGTTATAGCCGATAAAATAATATATGCTTCCAAATACGATAGCGTTACACGTTTCTGTACATTAAAAAATGAATGGCAAGTAAATATCACAGTCATCATAAATGTCCAAGGGTTGTCATTTTAAATGAAGAACGCGTTGCAGACGCAAAACAGGCAGCCGATATATTTCGCTCCTCATTACCTATATCTCCCCACCTTTCAAAATGAAGCGCCAGGCTCTGGTTCCGCGCGTCAACGCACCACGGGATTTAACAAATATGGGCTATCGAAAAAAAACTTCTAAACCGTTTAACTGAGTATTAATCGGTCAAATGTATTACTTTTGTTAAGGGTTAAACGGTCAATATGAGCATCCCTATTCGCAACTTATGGTTTCTTACGATGAAGAAAAGGAAATTATCAAACGTTTTATTGAACGCATTTTCTATTAATATTGATTACGTGTCTATCGTGAGACATATCGTTATGTTTTATCGCCCAGCCCTAATTTAAATCCGCAATAAATGAACAAAACAACCAAAAACAATAAATAAAATGGAAATTAGAAACCACACACAACAAGTAAACAATAAAGTCTCTTTGGTAGGAAGAGAGATTCGAGGAAAACAAACAAGCATGCAAATGGAAATTATTGTGTCTGTAACAATAATTGAGCTCATTTTTATTTATCATGCGATTAATGATCTATTGCATATTGTGACAGATCCTTACTGGTGTCCCTCCAAGGTGCACACATCTGCTTTGAGTGACAGTGTTTATCAACACAGACAGGGCTCTGTAGAAGGAACACTTTGTAACCCCAACAGAAGATGTGGATTGTTGTGCATGTTTAGGTTCCTGAATCCAGCCAGAAGTGATGTATTTGGGTGGGGATCAGGGGAAGGGATGAGGATAAGAAGAAAAGTTTATTTTTTCTGGACACATCCTCCTGTTTACGTTTTCTGAAGTACAGCTCTGCTGTGTCAGCCAGAGGTTCAGACATTGTAGACATCAGACATATGGTTGTAATTACACCCACCACGTTTATTGAGTTCAGCTTTGGGATACGTGTCAAAGCCGCATTCCTCATTTAGGGTTGATGAAGTAAACCAAAACAACACCTCAGTGGGAGCTGCAAAATAGTAGCCTGGCCCTGATTTGATTTCTTTGATTTCTAATAATGTGTTCCTGCCCATGTCTGTAAGCGCGGGATGAGTTTCACACATGAAAAGATCCTCCGCAATATTTTCTGCCTCCTGTGTCTCCAGCTCACTGACATGTCAACATCTGTCTTCTGTCTTCCCGCAGCCTCACGAGTTTGACGAGTGCCGTATTGACATCAGTGTGAACGACAGCGTGTGGTACCTGCGGGCGGAGGACCCCGAGCACCGGCACCAGTGGATCCACTCCATCGAGCAACACAAGGTGAGGCTCCCTGTCTCTGGACAGCAGCTCTGGATCACACGGTGGCCTCTAGGCAGGGTCTCTGTTTAAAGCACCACTATAACGTTTCTGCTCTGTCCATGTGGTTATTATGGGTAACTCATGTTCAGCATTATACTGGTGTGTTAGTACTGAGGATAGAGTGGAACAGGCTTGAGGTGAGTTGGAACAGAAGCTGTCCAGCTGCATTTAGTGGCGGGGTTCAGAGGACCTCATGGAGCCCACATGGAGTTTTGAAGAACGTGGGGGTGGGGTCACAACCTATCCTCCTGGGGATGCTGGGTATCTTGGGTGTGGTTGAGAGGGGCAGAGCAGTGAGGTCTCTGGGGCTTTGTTTATAGTGAGCCAGCAGCTGCAGGCTGTTTACACACCAACAGAGGAGTCCGCTTCAGAGGTTGTGTCCTACTGAGGCGCGCGTGTTTTGATCTGCATTGCCGACACATTGCTTTCTAACAGTGCGAGCGTGTACACATGCCTGCTAAAAAACGTTATTGAAACCACACGGTCCTCACATACAACGCTGTGCTGGATCTGTGTGTAGGGTGTAGAGCCCAACCGATAAAGGATTTTTAAGGCCGATATCGATTCAAATATTTGGTGATTTAAAAATCCAATATTTCGATATATTGGCTGATATATATAAAGAAAATCCAGAAACGCTTAAAAAAAAGATTTCCCTAACATTAGTTATTTGTACTTATTTATGATTCCTCACTAAAATAATATGATAATGCAGTTTAAAAGTAAACTTGTTTGTTTGATTGTCAACACAGACAGTGTTTGTGTGTTCATGACAACGGAACATTGCACTGGCAGTTGTATTCTTTGATGAAATTGGTAGGTTACAACGTAGAAGTGAGAAACTGGAATTGGTATCTGATCCTAATAATGCACTGATTGTTGACGCAGTACGAGCGACACCACTTTATCGTAGCCACATCTGTACATTGATGTGTTTTTAGTGACTGTCGCGGTACGAGCGACACCACTTTATCGTAGCCACATCTGTACATTGATGTGTTTTTAGTGACTGTCATGTAGGGCTGGGCGGTAAATCAATATACATTTATATCATGATAAAAAAATATGATATCGAATATAAACGTATTTAATATAACTTTGATTAACTCATATTTTTTTATAGTTAAACATTCCGCAAACTACAACATCGCTTGTGTATAACGCAAACAGCCAATCAAACAGCAGCAACCACAGACACTGCGTGCACATTAAGGTACGAGCCCACACTGGTCAGGCACATCACTGACAACCCGGGGATTAATGGTTGAAAGATGATTTGTATTGATAGCGAAAGCAATTTGAAAAGAAAATAAAGATATTGTGACAAAGAAGAAGTACCACTTCGGCAATATGGCAAGTGGTTTGACTTTTTGAAGTTATACAAAGCACAGATATACATTTTGTGCAAACATGTCAGCGAGTTGTGCACTGCAAGCCAGGCAACTGACAGCCTTTCCGCATTGTTCATTTTACTGTGGCGCTGCACCCCAGCTAAACCATTGCTGCCACGCTAAACCATTGTTGAATAAGGTTATTCACCTCGTTGTGCCAGCATGTGTGAGAAACAGAATGTACTGTCTAATTAATCAGTTCATGGATAGAAGTAATGCAGCTCATGTCAAAGTGAAGTCTCACTTCGGAACCAGACTTTTGAACTGATAGCTGTAGTTAGCTAGCTATGAGTAGCCATCTTGTGTAGATGGAAAAAAAAGAAGGGAGAAAGTTAGAAAAAATGCGTGAAGGAAGAAGTGTTATGATATAGGTGAGCGAAGCACCCACACTCGATCATGAGTTGTGCCGAGGTGCTCGTATCGTCAGTGTGTTGCTTCCCACTGGGGCTGCCAAACCGCGTGAATGTATTACTACAGAGGTCACGTTAGCATTCAGAAGTCTGTGTTTTCAAAATGCAGACTCTGCAAAAATCTGTGCAGATATTACCTGCGTTTATAATTTAATAAATGAACGTGGGTTTACCCAATGCTCTGGAATGCAGGAAATAGGCCTATATAATCATGTCTGAATATATGTATTTATAAATAATGTTACAGTAATAAAATCTGAATGATATTGTAGTGATTGTTTTCGATCAACAGTGTTAGAAATAAATGCAAGCACTGGACACATCTGTCATTATTCATTGAGTAATTAGGAATTCTTTTGTTTTCAATTTTGTCATAATTTGTATTGATGGACGTTCCATTTTAGACGTTGGTCATCACAGGTAACGTTAACTATAATATACTGTACTGCAGCATGTTTCATCAGCATTCATAACTCGTTTGTTGCAATTCAGTTAACGTTAGCTATAATATAGCTACGGTATTGCATCAGCATTCATAAAGTTTGTTAACAGTTCGCGCTCACAGTTGCTAGGGCTTGGTAGCTTGTGGGAACTAAAATGTGATTGGATTATAGTTTTACTGTAGAAATAAGGATCTTTAAGACAGGTGTGACAAATCATGATAACCTGCACATTTGAATGGGCAGTAAAAGTCAGACCAATCCCCCCAAAAAAAGGATCAAGTGAAAATACAGGACAAAACATGATTTTTTCTAAATAAGTCAGAACACAACATTACTCCAAATGCGTTTCAATACAAATGTGGTTAATGAGGGAAAAGCCCTCTTCCGTTCCGTTGTCCTTATCTTATTCATTCATTTTCTTTACTTGGAAACACTGCATTGCAATAGCCAACTGCATTGCACTGAAATAAATGCTAAATGTGTTCACCTTTTGGTAAGTACACACATTTGTTTAGATTTGCTAGAGTACTCAACCACTAAATGACTGGAAGTTCCTCTTCCCAGTGTATATCGTAATATTTACCAATATTGAAGGATAAGAAAAAAATTTGAACAATACAATGATTCTGAGGTGTTTAGGGGTGTGGAGCGTTCCTTCAACAGAACTAGGGATGGGCCGATACCGATACCAGTACTTGGTATCGGGCCCGATACTGGGCATAAGTACTCGTACTTGTACTTGTGAAAAAGGCCCGATACTCCAAGCCGATACTTCCTCCACATTTAAGAGCGTTATGCTGCGCAACGCTTTACAGCCATATGCATATATTTCATATTGATGATAACAACTGTCTACTTTGTCATTCAGAGTCCATGCTTATAAAGCTGTTAAACTATTTATTGCTATTTAAAAAAGAAAGAAAAACGATTTAATTGTGCCTAAAATGCATAATCATTCCAAAGACCAAGCCACGCGTTTGCTATTGAAAAAAATAGTTTCCTCAGCAGTTATCCAGTAGAGTCCAAATGGCGAAATACGAAATTGTTTTTCTCATTGCTATTTTCATGTAGCCTAATATTTGTAAAAAATATTGGGAATCCTCAGGGAAATGCGCACATTTAAGTACAGAAACGAACAAAGGATGCAAGTTATTATGCTATTCGGTGCATACTATAACTGTAGCAAACGGCATGAGGAACGCCCCCCGGACCTCTGAAAGCCACCTTCAGCAAGGAAAGACATTGGTAGTTTGCAAAACGTCTGGGTGAACAAAATAGTGGTATTTCTGAGTTCTGACCTACTAACGTTAAGTTAAATATAACTTAAAGGAAATGCGATGTAGCCTATTTAATTTTGTTCAATAGATTACAGTGATAGTATACAGCTATAGCTAATTGTGTAGGCTACCGATTATAATAAAACAATCAAATACCTTAACAGAATAATATATGATTAGGTAAGTATCCCTGTTTTGGAAAAAGTCACTTCAAACAGACATTCTCATCTTACACA
>JACXGM010009729.1:0-27185 GCA_016801145.1 Umbra pygmaea | reverse complement strand
AATATGGAAACATTAAACATTTCGAAAATATGCCACTAAACTATATTAGAATAGTGTGACATATTTACTAACTTATAATATTTTAATAAGAACATTTACATTTGCAATCTGTATTGCTTAAACATATAATAAATACACAGAATCCTGTGTAATGCTAGCTACATTAAGGATGCCGGTGGTAAATGTGGATATCGCATAGATCACATAAGTCATTCGCGACTTACCCAGTACCATTCTGACATGCTACCTTTGCTCTCCCAAAACCTTAAACTAGCCAAGAAACGGTGCGCAATGTTGTGATTTTTTTAAATCTTGTTAGATTAATGGCTGCACAGCTATATCCACCGTTTTGTTTTGCACTGTTGTTGTTTTTGCACAGTACCTTTTGAAAAGCTGTCTGGAATGTGTCTGGGGAGTAGTTGTTGCACTATGAGCATTGTTTTGACTTTATTATGTCGTTCTATGCTATAATGCACGTATAGCTTTTTATGATATTTTTCAAGTGTTTTAATAAATGTTTCAAGTTCAAGTAGTTGGAATCTTAGAAAATCTTTTTTTTTACCGTGGTATCGAAATCGGCATCGAGAATCGTGTAATTTTACTGGTATTGGCACCGACTACTGAATGTTTGGTATCGTGACACCCCTAGTGCCAACCATAATAGCAAGGCCCTTTCTGTTTGGTGTTAGGCTCCATGGACTGTGGGACGCGCTTACTAACTTTTGGTCTTCTTACATATAAGCCAAGTGAAGAGTTTTCTTCCAAATTTGGCTGATCCATGTTGCTATGTTAAATGTTGTTCAAACACAGACATTTATTGAGAAAAACAAAAATTATATTATTTAATTACTGATTCGTGTTTATATAGTTGTAACCGTTACAGAAAGTAACATAAATACACAACACTTCATTGCCAACACAGCTGCCAATAATTTACTCTAGATTTCTAATAAATACAGTAGTGAGCTGTATTGTTAGAATACAGTAATAAGCTGTAATTCTGTTCACAGTAACACTGCTGTAATTAAACAACTCTTCAATGGTAATTCTAGCTGCCAGTTTTTTACTGTATTTTTACAGCAACAATTTTTACAGTGTAAAAGCAAATTCGGGCTGTCCGGTAGATGCTGCTGCTAACATTGGCGATTACATTACTAGCCTTACATTATAATTATAGCCATACATATATCACAGTAACACTGCAAAATTAAAGACAGACGAACAGATCCAACTAAAGTCACGTTTTATTGAGTGCAGTTACATACAAACAATAAGGAAAGCTTAAATACATAAGGTTGTTGCAGTAACAGACCAGCTCACCGACACCAATCTGGCTTTCTGCCCCTGGTATGCGCACGCACCCAGTAATGTTTGTAAACAGGAAACCCATCTATATACCCTGTGTTCAACACGATTTCCATGTAACGTTATTCATGATGTTTCATGTTGCTATTTGAAATAGTTGAAATATTAAAGTGGGTTATTTTGTATGTCCATGTCCACTCAATGGCCCTCATTTATGAAATTTGAACGTGATCGTAGGCTGCGTTAAAATCTCACGTCTGGTCTGACGTCGTGTACGCAAATTCTCTAGTGTGACTAGCGGTGTTCATGGTATAACCACCCGGTTCAGTGAATTGTTCAACCAGCAATCATTTATGAATGTGTCTGCATCGCAACTACCCCATATTGCAAATTACATTTCAGAATTACAAATTAATTATATACAGCACATTGCTATTAAGTGGTTTATTTTTTCCCTTTCACTTTGCGGTGGCCTAGAACATGAGTGCAGAAATTAAATTAAAAAACAACAATTTCAATCAAATAATATATATATATATATATATATATATATATATATATATATATATACTATTTAAACAAGCGCTTACACATTTATCAATCGCAAAAACTTTAATTCAATCAACGTTCAGATCATATGTGATGCCAGGAGGTTTGTTCTGAATATGGTAGCCCAGTGGCCAGGTGGGACGCGCGTCTCTTTATTTTTCTAAACTGCAGCATTGGAACAACGCTACAGGAGAGCATTGGGGGCTCTACGAAGGAGACAGGATCTTATTCTGAGCTTCTAATATAGTAAGTGCTATATTGGGTAAGAAAGCTACTTAAAAAATGCAACGTGGAATGTTTAGTGAAAATAATTCATTTATTTTCAGGTTCTCGTTAATCGCTTTCAATGACTATACCACTAACCTCAGTCAACACCGCATTTTACTTGAACAATCAACGCCTGATTTTAAGCTTCGAAATAAAACCAAGCGGTTGGCCTGCACCTGAGAGCCTTTATTTTATCTCAGAGAAAATCATTTTCTTTGCCGGATTTCGCTTATCCATGTCGTAAATTCTAAGGGCGAGGCCTCTAATCCATGCATATTTGTGGGCGTTATTTAAATTACGATTGTTTTCAACCATCTGATTTATAGGGCCCTATGAAATCCGTTTTATTTTTTGCCCAATTCCGTTTTATTTTTTTCCAAATTCTGTGATTTCGGTTTTATTTTTTCCAAATTCTGTGATTTATAAACCCCCTGGGGCAGTGGTTCCCAAACATTTTTGGTAGCACCCATGGTAGGGGAACACTACCCAGGTAAAAGTGGTTTGCTCAACTACTTTTTTCACCCACCTGCAACTCAGAGTAGGGCCCTATGAAATCCGTTTTATTATTTCTAAAATTCAATTTTATTTTTTGTAAAATTCATTTTTTTCCGATTTATTTTCATCCGTTTTGGATTTTTCAATTGTTAACAAAATTTTACCTATACAAAGTCAACTGCATGCACAAACAATGGCAATATGAATTTTTTTATTCCAACTGGATACATTCAGGACTCAAAGTCCTCAGGGCAAAAATATAATTCATACCAGAGAGTAAAAGAAATGAAATTGCAATAATTAATCTGCAGGTCGAATAAAATATATAAATAAAAGTGTAGCTTTAACTTGAATTTAGCTCAAACTAAAGTCATTTCTGGTGACTCAATGCCCTCTGTTAATGTTATTTATTTCATTTTAAACATGTGGTGCTTTCTTGGGCATTTCCCATCTTTCACAGACATCTCCATTGAAGTACATGATGGTAAGGCGCTTGGTGTTAAGCTCAGTAAGAGACTCTCTCTTGTCAGTGAGGAGTGTCTTGTACTTGCTGAAGCTTCTTTCACAGTCAACTGAACTGACTGGAAAATACATGTAGGACATTGCAATTTCTGCAACCTTTGGAAATCGTTTGCTTGCGCCTTTCCAGTAGTCAGCAAGATCCAGGGAAGGTGACAGGGCTTCATTTCGCACACAATGTTGATATGCAGCCCACTCCTCACTGAGCTCTGGAGATGGGCTCTTCAGTGCCCACAGTGTACCATAGGCTTCAACATACCTTTCCATTGCAGGTGCCTGTCTGGAATCAAAATCTCTGATCATCTTGTAGATCTTTCTAGCAGGATGGACATGTGAAATGCAATTTCAAATGCAATGTGAAATCCATCATGAAGGTGATCAAGTACATCCCTCTTCTGTTGCATGGCCTTTAGGTTTAGCAGCTCATCAGTTTTCGGCCCCAAAGCCATGTGTTTTGGCTGTTCCATTAACTAAGTAGGAACTGAGATCCTCCATTATGTTATAAGCAGAGACTGCTGTGGGAGAGTGGGTACCCTCAAGCACCCTCGGAGCTGTAACTAGTTTGCCACACCCCTCAGAGATGAAGTTGAGCTTCATCTGCAGGGCCTCTAGTTTCTCATCTCTATCAAGCAGTTCAAGGATGTTTCTAACTGCCTGATCAGAGGATTTCTCAGCCACAAAAAACTCCTTGTAGAGCTGGACATGGTCAGCATGGTACTGAACTGATTCAAACCAGCTATTCAATCTTGTATTTCCCGGCTCAGGAGGTACTTTGGGCTTCACAGCCTCCTTCATTGTAAAAAAGCACAGCCATCTTCTCTTTCTTGCAGGTTTCTTGAAGAAAGCAGATTTTACCCACATCACTAAAGCTGTGACCTCACTGAAGTATTTGTAGTGTTGCCAGGTCTCTCCCACCAAATTGATGACATGGCACAAGCAAGTTGCATGCACACTGTTATGCATTAGACCCTTCAATACATCTTTGTAGGCTTTAAGACATTATGATGCATTGTCAGTTACCACTGCCAGAATGTCATCTAAGTTCACCTGACTGGTGTGGAGAGACTGCAACACTGCTTGAGAAAATGATGAAAAGTTGCAGCTCTCCATGAAGATCACATCCGTTAGAAATTATTTGCCTTCAGTACCAGTTGAATTAAATAGAAAATAGGAAAATAACTTATAATACTTCCAAATAGACTAATGTGCCTTTCAATATTAAAAATGTACATGAATTTACGAGCAGCAGCAAGCTGAATCAAAGTTATAGAATACCTATAGCCTAAACCTACAATTGAGTTACTACAAAAGCCAATGCTAATTTAATAAACACTCACCTATTACAATGTTGAGGACACTCCGATCTTGGTTGTCTGAGGTTTCATCGACAACAACAAGGATTTTCTTTCCACGGATCTCTTGCAGCACTTTTTGCATGTGTTGTTCAAAGACGCGTGGCAGGTGAATCTGTCTCAGACTCGCACTTTTCTTGGAGTGTGCCTCCCTATTTGCAATGCTTCACAAGAAATGGGCGCATCTTCTTCATTTTTTCAAGTGGTATGTCGGTCTCTGCACACATTGCAACAAAATCCTCTACAAACTCGGAAGCTTCTAAGGAAACCTGGAGGTTACTGGTAGTTGATTTCGCCTTGTTTTTTAGATGGACTTTTGATTTTAGATGGTCATTGCATGTATCTTTACGAGTCCAGTTAATAGTGTGTTGGCAAAACTTACAGAAAAGCTGTTGGCAAGACTCATAGTAGTCATTGGGATATTGTTCCACCCGGTACTTGGCAGTTAATTGCGTGTTTCTTAATTTTTTTGATGCGGTTGTCTTTTCGGAGGCAAGTCGTTTAGACATGTTTCTCGTTATGGCAATTAATGTGTGAACGTGAAAATTTTAGACTGCTTACTAGGCAACATTGACGCATTTGGCCATATGCTATTTTAGCTAGATTCAAAATTCTGACTGGTTGTGTTTGTAAATATTTTTACACTATATAAAAATATGCAAATTCCGCGAGATTCCGTGTTAAGTAAATTCCGTTTTTATGTATAGATTCCGCGATTCCATCCGTGTTTTCCGCAACACGGAAACCATAGGGCCCTAGAACGTTTTGTAAATCACACGTGAGTCTCTTCGTAAGATGATTTCTGCGCTCAGATCTACACTGGTTTCTACGCACGTTTGATAAATGAGGGCCATTGTGCCTGCAAGAGCATTAAAATAATAAATCCCGTTTACGAATACAAAGCCAAAGAATGCGTGCGTGTTGTGCACTACGTCATGACAAATAATGGACTTTAAATAGACAAAGCAATTTGCATCGTCCTAACTTGAGAAAGATAACAGAAAATATATTCACCATTTAGCATGAGGAATGGCAGTGAAGTGTCAGTCTTTACAAGCATTATTATTCAATACCGTTGTGATGGAAAACATATTGTTTTACGTTTTCAGATAGATCGAACAGCTGAAAGTGACTGATCAAGATTTGTTTGTAACGTACAGTAACGTTACTTCAGTTTTGACAAAAAACACTTTGGCTATTTCCAGGCATTTAATTGATAGTTAAAGGTCATAGGTTACCCTTTGACTTTTACTAAACTAAAACGCTTGTTCAAACCTGATAATTGGCCACTTAATCAGTTGTTAATTCATAGCTAGTTATTAGTACGATTTGTGGTCGCTGCAAACGTAAACAATGTGCCCTGCATTTTCGATTGTACAAAACGGTCTTTCTCCAAAGAAATTACAGCTTAATCTTAATGCAATCAGTCAGAAAAACAGGACATTTTTTATCATTTATATAAATCACCACCCTGCGCCTGCTTGGCTTCGAATGTATGACCAGGCGTAGCTCATTGAGCGCTTACGTCCAGCTGGTGCAACAAGTATAAATATATAAGTCCGATGTAAAGGGCATTTTAGGTCTGACATACAGTTACGAGTATGACCTATACGTCCAGTTGGTGCAACCGGCAGGTGCTGGTGCATTGTCGTGATGTTAGAATTTTGCAAAGACAACATGTCACAGAATTGTTTCCTTTTAAATTAAAGAATTCCCATACTTTAGAGGAACGAGTGTGCCGCACTACTGAAAGTCTGTGGAGCCACTCGTGTTGCTATTACTCTACGGCACCACTGTCTTTGTTTTGGGTCTGAAGAATCGACGCGCATATTTTGCGTCAAAGTATTTTTTTGCATCGACGTCATCGCTGACGTTGACGCGTTGTCCGAGCCCTAATTCAGACCCTTTGCTGTGACACTCATATTTAACTCCCATGCTGTCCATTTCTTCTGATCCTCCTTGAGATGGTTCTACTCCATCATTGGAGTCCTGCTGTGTTTAATTACACTGATTGGACTTGATTAGGAAATGCACACACCTGTCTATATAAAACCTTACATCTCACAGCTTATGTCAGAGCAAATGAGAATCATGAGGTCGAAGGAACTACCCGAGGAGCTCAGAGACAGAATTGTGGCAAGGCACAGATGTGGCCAAGGTTACAAAAGAATTTCTGCAGCACTCAAGGTTCTTAACAGCACAGTGGCCTCCATAATCCTTAAATGTAAGAAGTGTGGGACAACCAGAACTCTTCCTAGAACTGGCCATCCAGCCAAACTGAGCAATCGTGGGAGAAGAGCTTTGGTGAGAGAGGTAAAGAAGAACCCAAGGATCCCTGTGGCTGAGCTCCAGAGATGCAGTAGGGAGATGGGAGAAAGTTCCACAAAGTCAACTATCACTGCAGCCCTCCACCAGTCCTCTGTGCAAGACATATAAAAGCCTGTATAGAGTTTGTCAAAAAACACATGAAGTTCTCCCAGACTATGAGAAATAAGATTCTCTGGTCTGTTGAGACCAAGAGAAAAACGTTTTGGTGTTAATTCTAAGCGGTATGTGTGGAGATAACAAGGCACTGCTCATCACCTGCCCAATACAATCCCAACAGTGAAACATGGTGGTGGCAGCATCATGTTATGGGGCTGTTTTTCAGCTGCAGGGACAGGACGACTGGTTGCAATTGAAGGAAAGATGAATGTACAGAGATATCCTGGAAGAAAACCTCATCCAGAGTGCTCAGGACCTCAGACTGGGCCGAAGGTTCACCTTCCAACAAGACAATGACCTTAAGCACACTGCTAAAATAACGAAGGAGTGGCTTCTGAACAAATCTGTGACCATTCTTGACTGGCCCAGCCAGAGCCCTGACCTAAACCCAATTGAGCATATTTGGAGAGACCTGAAAATGGCTGTCCACCAACGTTCACCATCCAACCTAACGGAACTGGAGAGGATCTGCAAGGAAGAATGGCAGAGGATCCCCAAATCCAGGTGTGAAAGACTTGTGGCAACATTCCCAAGAAGACTCATGGCTGTACTAGCTCAAAAGGGTGCTTCTACTCAATACTGATCGAAGGGTCTGAAACTTATATCCATGTGATATTTAGATATATAGTTTTTCTTTTTTAATGAATTTCTGTTTTCTTCTGTGAAGCTGGGGTGCTGAGTGTACATTAATGAGAAATAATATGAACTTTTTTGATTCTATCAAATGGCTGTAGTAACACAAAGAGTGAAAAATTTAAAGGGGTCTGAATACTTTCCATACCCACTTTATATTTGCAACCATGTCCTTCATTGAAACATTTTAAAAAATTGCTAGTTTGCTACGCAAACGTTACATTTCTGATTTGCACAACAGTCCCACATTTCTCTGACTTGTCTTGAACGGACTCAATGCTTGTCTACAGTTTTAACCAAACTCCATTAGCAGTGGATTTCGTTTGATATCTTGAAAGTTTGTAATCAACACTTGTCGCCACTGGTGAAGTAGCAGCCAGCTAGCGACGATGTATGATAACGTAACTGTAACCAAGTGGTGTCTCATTTCATAGGGGTATGTTTTCATCCCTATCCCTTACCATTCGGTTTCAAGGGACAAGGGCTAGGGGTAAGACAAAGGGGTAGGGGAAGGGGTAATGCTGCGTTCGTTTATTCTCAAAGATCCGACTCGGAACTCGGATATGATGTCACTTCTACACTTCAAGCGTTCTATTATGTTTTGCACGTCCAAGTCGGAGAAAAACATGGATGCCATCCAGAAAGCTGTTGTTGCAGTAGCACTGACCAAGTACCAGGCACTCCAAAAGCACTACATTACATTTTTTGATTATGATTATGACTATTACCCCCCCATATCAAAACGCAGCCATTTGAACTTCTAAAATGGTCATTTTATTTCATGTTTTAGTTTCTTATGTTACAATGCTAGCCACGTTTAGCTCAACATTCAACATTCATTCAACGTGGAGGAACGGCTGATATTGGCAGTGAGCATTAAATAGTTTGTACATATTGTACATTCAGTTCAAAATGTTATTTCATGTTTGGCCTCAATAAATTATCTTGTAATATGCCTAATATGACTGGTGTGGTTCTAATGCACAACAAAGCAAATCTTTATTGACATAACTTGATTTCAATATATGAAACATTCATTTTGTATTAAATACTACTCATTCTATATCGAAATCTAGATTATATGAAACATTATTATTCTAATGTAAAGACAACCATTTTTAATGTATAAGAACTTAGTTTCTGGACAGTGTTGGTTTGAAAAAATCACAGAACAGGTTAATTACTTTTGGAGGCTAACTACATTTATCATAAAAAAAGTAAATTACAGATTATTTTACAGTAATAACCTGCAAAGATAAAGAAATACACACACTTCAGGTTTCTTTCTCCAAATGACTATATTTTAAAATACCAACGTTTCTGCATCAAATTTGCCTTCAGTATTTAAAATATAGTCATTTGGAGTAAGAAACCTGGAGTGTGCGTCTTTCTTTATCTTTGTTGATTATTTATATCCAACAGACAGCACCTCTACCTACTAAGTACTTGGGTGTGCGCCAGAATATAGCTTTTACAATAATAACCTGAACAAAGAAATGACACATTTGTCTTTGTGGAATGGATGATCGCAAGTAGGAGTCAGTCAGAGATCAGACAGGAATGCTGAGCTTTCCAACTTTCACAGGTGAAGGGGAAAAATCTAAAATTCATCTATAATGTGTCTATGTTACACATAAATCGCTTGAAGCAGATCTAATTATTTTACTATCTCGATCATCAGGCAGCTCACTCGGGAGAGCAGTTTCAAGGTATATGAATGTGTCCCGCCATGCAAGAGCTACGTTTGTGAAGCAAGTATTTGCGTGAAAACAAATAGTCTTTCACATAACAAAACTCATCAATTGGGAAGTTCAATTGTTTTTTGTCCATAACATTTTGTATATCAAAAGCCAGCTGCATGGTTTCCAAACATTTCTCTTTCCAACAAGGAGAAAGCCAGCTCACATATCTTCATGATCTCATTCGGGTCTCTGAGGTGGCGTTCAAAATGTCGAAATAATAATTCACACTTCTTTTTCCAACTACAATTTGCTCTATGAATACATTCTCAATCAGTGGAGGATGTCAGATTAAGACATCCATGATAAGACATCATTAAAGAAAATTTGCATATTGTGATAAAGAATTATTAAGACACTTTACAAGATTAGCTAAACCACAGACAGGAACACTCTTCTTAGTAATGGTTGCAATAAATTAAACCACTTACAGGTCCTTCTCAAGGAATTAGCATATTGTGATAAAGTTCATTATTTTCCATAATGTAATGATAAAAATATAACTTTCATATATTTTAGATTCATTGCACACCAACTGAAATATTTCAGGTCATTTATTGTTTTAATACTGATGATTTTGGCATACAGCTCATGAAAACAAAAAAATCCTATCTCAAAGAATTAGCATATCATGAAAAGGGTCTCTAAACGAGCTATTAACCTAATCATCTGAATCAACTAATTAACTCTAAACACCTGCAAAAGATTCCTGAGGCTTTTAAAAACTCCCAGCCTGTTTCATTACTCAAAACCGCAATCATGGGTAAGACTGCCGACCTGACTGCTGTCCAGACGGCCATCATTTACACCTACAAGCAAGAGGGTAAGACAGAGAGAAATTTCTGAACAAATAGGCTGTTCCCAGAGTGCTGTATCAAGGCACCTCAGTGGGAAGTCTGTGGGAAGGAAAAAGTGTGGCCAAAAAATGCTGCACAACGACAAGTGGTGACCGGACCCTGAGGAAGATTGTGGAGAAGGACCGATTCCAGACCTTGGATGACCTGCGGAAGCAGTTGACTGAGTCTGGAGTACAAACATCCAGAGCCACCGTGCACAGGCGTGTGCAGGAAATGGCGTACAGGTGCCGCATTCCCCAGGTCAAGCCACTTTTGAACCAGAAACAGCGGTAGAAGCGCCTGACCTGGTCTACAGAGAAGCAGCACAACAAAACAACGTTTCGTTGTCATTCGGAAATCAAGGTGCCAGAGTCTGGAAGAAGACTGGGGAGAAGGAAATGCCAAAATGCCTGAAGTCCAGTGTCAAGTACCCATGGTCAGTGATGGTCTGGGGTGCCATGTCAGCTGCTGGTGTTGGTCCACTGTGTTTTATCAAGGGCAGGGTCAATGCAGCTAGCTATCAGGAGATTTTGGAGCATTTCATGCTTGCATCTGCTGAAAAGCTTCATGGAGATGAAGATTTCATTTTTCAGCATGACCTGGCACCTGCTCACAGTGCCAAAACCACTGGTAAATGGTTTACTGACCATGGAATACTGTGCTCAATTGGCTTGCCAACTCTCCTGACCTGAACCCCATAGAGAATCTGTGGGATATTGTGAAGAGAAAGTTGAGAGACGCAAGACCCAACACTCTGGATGAGCTTAAGGCCGCTATCGAAGCATCCTGGAACTCCATCACACCTCAGCAGTGCCACAGGCTGATTGCCTCCATGCCACGCCGCATTGAAGCAGCCATTTCAAAAGGATTCCCGACCAAGTATTGAGTGCATAACTGAACATAATTATTTGAAGGTTGACTGTTTCTTTTTTTTGTATTACAAACACTTATTTTATTAGTTAGATGAAATATGCTAATTCTTTGAGATTCTTCCACATTGACAAACTGGATGTGCCCTCTCCCCAGCACTAATTAACACCAAAATGACCAGGTAAAGGGAGTTCACACCTAAACAGTCATCAATTAATTGAAAACAAAGAGTCAAATGTATTCCTTTGTCAATGGTTATTTTTGATGTACTTTACCTGTCATAGGTTTTAATTAAAAACTTCCCAAAACGGATGAACCCAGCCTTGTACTTTTACTTTGGACGTTTTACAATGCTGAACATTTGACACAAAATGTGTTAGAGCAATGTTAACACCTTATTCATAGTTTTAAGAGTATGGTGATTTGTCTATGTCTCATTGGGGGAAAATGCCTGGCGCCGCCCCTGAGCAGGTTCACACTCTCCCCTAGCAACACCACAATTCCGCATCGAACGTGCATCTATTTCCTTTTAAACACTCACTTTATTTGTGCGTCCTATTCGCTTTGTACACGCAAGTGGATTCAAATTGTTCAAGCATCCAACTTAGACGCGATAGAAGTGAATTTCACGCTCAATTTGTGATCGGTCTGAACATAGCATAATAGGCCCTGTCCTCCAGGGATTTCAAAGTCAAATTTCACCCAGCAAAATTTAGCCTCCCATTCATTTTCAATTGGGTCACGTGACAGTCCCTGAGGGGCAGTGTGGGATACCTGGCGATATGTAGCTGCCGTGAGAAGCGCCAAAAGATAGGATCAATCCTATTTTATGCAAATTTGAGACAAATTTTGCTAGTCAGGGTTGGGCGACAGCCAATCAGAAACATTGTGTCTCTTCCTCCTGTGTGCATCAGCTGTAGTAGATTTTTAGATGTTTACAGGACTGATTATAGCAGATTCCACAGCTGTCTAAGAACTGGCATGCTCTCAGACTCTATCAAGGACTGCCTGAGTGAGCCCTGGAAGGAAGGGGGATCAAAACCCCCCACTCTGGGTGAAGACAACAGGAAGCTGATAAAACTCAACATTATACTGTACATAACAATATGACATTTGGTGTTTTCTGGACAGTCCCATAAAGGGTGATTTATTATACAGACATTACAAGGTTGAACCGGTCCAGTGATCTTCCACAGATTTAAGACAAATACTATTTTATTACTATATTCAAATGGAATACATAGGACCAGCCTGAGTCTTTGTGTAGAACAGGATGTCGCCTAGTTGTCTGTCACTAATCCAATCATGTATTGTGTGTTGATATGTGTGGGTTTGTTCCAGTGCCAGCCAGTGAAACTATGATCACCATTTAGTATGCAACGGGAGTGGAGTAGGAGTCACCTGAGCACAAAGGATAAATTGCTTTGTTCATAGTAAACTCATGGAGTTCTCTTTAACAAGGCTCCTGGCCCACATCAGTGTGCGTCATAGAATAAATATTATTTATTTATAATGATTGACAGAGAAAAATAACAGAAATAGTGTGTCCAGCAACAGATATATCAATACAATCTTTACAATTTTAGTCCCCCCCAACATAATCCCCGACCCCCAAACCACCCTCCCCCGCTACCTATCCCCAAAATCCTACGTCTGGCTATTAGTGTAGTAAAAGCAATGATATCTGCATTTTTATAATTCAGCGAGAGGGAGGCCCCTGGGACTCCAAACACCGCTATCAGGGGGCATGGATTTATACTGATTTTAAGTGCTTCTGAAAGGGTATGGAATACAAAGGTCCAGTAATAGCTCAATTTTGAGCAGGTAAAAAACATATGGTAGAAGTTACATGGGGAGGAGTGACATCTGTCACACACATCCATCACTGTGGAATACATTCTGGACAATCTGGATTTAGAGTAATGCAATCTGTTGGTCACCTTAAACTGAATAAGTCTAGCGCAAGATGAAGTGGAACTTGTTCTATTAATCACTCCATCCCAGAAATCATCTGAAAATTCAAGACCGATTTCCTGCTCCCAAGCAGTTTTAGGTATATTAGTGGAGTGTTTATCACAGGACATAATACAAGCAGTTTTAGGTATATTAGTGGAGTGTTTATCACAGGACATAATACAAGAATAGATTAGTGAAACTGCTGATTTCTGTTGACGGAAAAAACTCAATAGCTCATTCCAGGTCTGGGTAGGTAATAGAGGGAAGCCAACAAATTTGGAAGAGACAAAATGTCTCATCTGCAGATATCGAAAGATTTTAGATGGGGGCAAAATGTGTTTGACCGCCAGGTTAGGAAAGCTCGAGAATTTTCATAAAGATCCTTGAAAATTTTAATACCATTTTTTTCCCAGAGATTGAAGGCATTGTCAACCAGAGATGGTGTAAATATGTGGTTGTTATTAATAGGGCCCACATTGGATGTAGTGAAGAACTTAAAGTGACTCCGAAACTGATACCAGATTTAGAGTGCGGAAAGTACTACAGGGTTGTCTGAGAAACGTGAGGGAGATGTGGGGAGAGCGGCACATAGTAAAGCAGGGAGAGAGGAGGAGGTGCATGAAATACCTTCTAACAGGCACCATGATGTATCTGGGGGGTGCTTCCAGAAAAACAGTTTCTGGAGGTTGGCGGCCCAGTATAGAAAATTGGGAAGAGTGAGCCCACCATCACTGAAGTAAAAACCTGCTGTTTCTTGGTGTCTTTCCAGCCCAAATGAAAGAGGAGACCGCCTGATTAATTGCGGTAAAAAAGGACATAGGTAAGAACAAAGGGACGGATTGGAAAAGATACATGAATTTGGGCAAGCTATTCATTTTAACTGCGTTTATTTTCCCTATGAGGGAGAGAGGTAAGTTACCCCACCTCTTAAAATCCGCCTTCATCTGGGCGAGAGGAGGGAAATGTTAGATGTTAGGGGAGCCGGCAGTGAGCAAGTAACATTCAATCCTAGGTATTTAAAGAGCAATGTGCAGGATGCATTTATAACTGAATTAATATTTAATGTTGTCTGAAGAGTTCTTTTAAAAACATATGTAGAAATTGCTATGTTACACAACACCTAAAGCAAAAGATTTTGATGAAAATGTGCCCATTTTAAGCTCTGAAATACCTTTCTGCTAGCAACGCGTCATATGACGTAGACAGAGGCAAACAAGACCTCGGGTTCTGCTCTCTAATTGTGGATGCAGATGTAGTTGGAGCCGTAGTGAGAGACAGAGCGAGATACAGTGAAAGTTTTAGAGTTTGAGAAGCCATAATGGTAAATTATTGTGTTTGTGCTGGTTGCACAAATTCCAGCCTGTCAGGACATTGTGTGCATTATTTTTCTGGTAGGAAAATCAAAGCTTTTTGTGTGTGGGTGCGTTTTGTGCAGGTGAAGAGAGTAGACTTAACTGCCGCGTCTGTCACCACACATTCAGTTGTTTGTGGCACTTCTTTCACTCTGGAGAGTTATTGGCTGGAGAATTGTTGGAGTCTCAGATGGGATTTCGGAGTAAGGACCATGTGAGGCTGATTACTGATGCTGTTCCCTCAGTGCACTCAATGCTATTGATAGAAGGTAATTTCCACGCTGGTAAGATCTTTGTTGAAATTATGGTTTCAGGAGTCAGGTAGTGGTTGATAATAGAATATTTAATAAAGTACTTCTCGTTATGGAAACGGTCATCATAACAAGGCATCAAGACGTGTTGTGGAAAATGCCCCGAACGATCATATGGAACTGGGTTATATAGCCTTAGCATTGTTGTTCGCACACCTAGAAGATTCTCCTCAGACCCGTGACTGTCTCATGCGAGAACATGTGCTGGTCACCTTAACTTCTGTCTTAGCGTCTAATCAAATGGCCTTGCTAGTTGTTTATCAAATAACTCAGTAACCCTTATCTGTCTAATGTCCTGTCAGTAAAATGCCCTGTTCTATTAGTCTGAATGGCATCTACATGCATTAGACCTATGATGGAATTACAGTCTAACCTACAATAGATCATATAGTTATAAGCAGTCTAATATATAACAGAGTTATAAGCTATAAGTCCTAAGCCATAAGCTAGTCTCATTCTGATGTTATAATATAAGAACTGTAAGGGCTCTCCCTCTGTCCTAAGTCACTCTTGGCCTTGCTTCCTTGTCTACTCTCCTAAAGGAAAGTCTTATCTGGCTTGACCCTGAATCTTCTCCCATGTCTTAGAATCCTACAACAGGCCTCAACTATTGCTGTACAACTCTCTCTAGTAGTAATACCATTCTAAACTGTTCAAACTGTATTTAAACATGATTATATAAAATCTATTTCTTAACAGTATCAAGTCCACCACGGTTTTCAACCAGTGTGAAGTTGGCCCCCCTACATGCTCCAAATTGCACTCAAGACGTTCCAAATTCACTTCAAATAGGCAAAATCGTTTGTGCTTCGTTAGTGCTGGTTTGTGCAGTAAAAAATTTCGTTTGCACTACTATAGTTTTTTAGATATTAAATATCATTTTATCGGTCATTCTGAGGTCACTCAGCCCCCCCCCCCATATTCTCCAAATTCACTCAAAACAAGCTCAAAGGTTTGTGCCTTGTTAGTGCTGGTTTGTGCAGTTGAAATCTTCGTTTGTGCTACTTTAGTTTTTAAAATATTAAATATTATTTTATAGGTCATTATGAGGTCACTCAACCCCCCCACGTTCCAAATTCACTTCAAATAGGCTAAATCGTTTGTGCTTCATTACTGATGGTTTGTGCAGTTAAGATTTGTTTGTACTACTACGTCTTTTTCTATATTAGACATTTAATATTTAGGTGATGACGTCAAAATAGGCTCAATCTTTTGTGCTTCATTTGAGCCAGTAAAAGTTTCAATTGTGCTGCTACAGTTTTCGGTATATAACCTACATTTCTACTGGGTAGCACATTAGCATCATGAATCCAAATAAAATAAAAACATCTGTATTATTAAATTACTTACCGTCCTTACCTATATCAAATTTATGGCCAAAGTAAAATGTTAATCACTGTTAGTTAATAAAATTAGTGAACTTTAGACAATGGCACAACTTAAAAAATGTAAGTCTCAGAACGTTCATTGCTAATACTATATTTTATTTGAAGTAAAATAAAATAAGCAATTTACATTTGCACATTTGACCCATGTCATGCATTATATGTTTTTGAATAAGTTATGCTTCTAGGGGTCCACATTAATGTAGAAATTTAACCAAAACTAGAAGTCATAAATATTGACCTGAGTAATTATGTTTACTTTATTTATGCCAGATGGCCAAAAAAAACAGCAGTAGACAAGGATTCCCTTTTCACAGTCCTGTGCCATAATAAAATGGCAATATAGCTACTCCTAATAACAGCATCTGGACAGAGTTGAGTGAGCAGCTTGGAAACAAGATCACTGCAAAGGCCCTGTACACGTTTGTTAAATTAAACAGACACAACATCTGGTCTGTTTTAGGGTTTAATAATGAATGTGAGCATGAAACAAGTGGCAGTAGTGATGGAACTGATTTTGAGCCAGGGTCCCTTTCTCCCAGACCAAAAGACTGCAATACTTTTGAGCTTGAAGTTCCATTTGAGAAATGGATTGAATTTATTCCTGAAACAGTTGAATAAAAAAACAAGTTCTCTAAAACACAAAAAAGGGAATACACAATATTGAAGCCTGGCATCTGGACTCGTTATAAATCATCACATTTGGAAAGAAGTGAAAAGCTGCTGCACATTTGTATTTAAAAGAGCCAAGGTCTATCCATCAGCCACATTTAAATACATTGATATCAGAGGCAACTGTAAGGTGTGTCATTGCCAGCTTTATATTACATGTGACAGTGAGCCTGAAATGAACAACCCAATGGTGCCCAAGTGTTTTATTAAAAACTTTGATGACTCCCTGCACACTGGCAAATAAAAAAAAAAGAAATGACTTACAATTAGGTGACAAGGATCCTATTTTGTCATTGCAGATGTTAAAATACAGTGCACCTCACAGTGGTTGCATTAAAGACATTGGGCTAGACATGTTTTTTTTGTCACTATTGGAGTCCAACTCAAATGTACATGTACAAGTCATTAACAAAGAAATCTCACCCCACTGTGAGTTTTGATGCAACTGGCTCAGTAGTGAGGAAACTACAAAGACCAAATGGGATATCTGGCCATATCTGCTTATATCAGGGTGTTCTGGCAGGGGATGAGAGTTCAAGTGTCCCAGTGGTGCAAATGTTGTCAGAGATACATGATGTTACTGCAATAAAACAGTGGTTGACAGAATGGATTCACGCAGGTGCACCAATTCCAAAAGAGGATGTGAGTGACTTTTCTCTGGCTTTACTCTGAGCTCTGGTCAAGGCTTTTACTCCTCATCCTGATCTGAAGACCTACATCAATGAGTGTTTTGGTGTCTTTTTTTAACCAGACTAGGTAACCAGTCTGCAAAATTGCCTCCTTGTTTTTTCTGGGTCAAAAAAACAAAGAGGCAATCTACCTATTTGGGTGGATCGATTCATTGCTCGAGATCTTTCCTTCACTGAAGGCAACATGCAAATTTGTTCAGCAAAACAAAACGGTGAAGCAGATGCAGCTGTTGGAAGAGTGAACACAGGAGCCAATCCTGTGAGTCTGACACTGTCACAAACATCCATCCAACAGATGAAGACGCTGTTGAAAACTGAAGAGGCCTAGTTGTTCCACCTAAAAAGAGGAAGAGGAATTCATACCTCTCCCCTTGTCCTGAATGGCTCCATGCTGATCCATCTGTGAGGGGGAAAAGACTGAACGTGGAACTGTTAAAAAATGGAAACAATCAACAGCCAGTTAAACTCAGTAAATCAAGAGTAATTTGATGCTTTCTGTCAGTGCTTATGTTGTGCTTTCTGTGATAAGCTGAATTCACACCAGGTCCGGCAAACTGGTTGCATTGAGTCGGAAGTCCATTCATTTCAATACGAAGCAATGTGCACCGCAAGAGTTGAAATAGTCCATCTTGTGCAGTGCTTTGCCGTACAATGCCAAAAGCGGAAGTTGGTTTACCTCTGAGAAAGTGCTAATATGTCGCTTTCAGCTATGGGTGTATGGGGTTGCAAGACAAGCTTTGACAGCTCAGTAGATAGTTTTCATATTGTCAATAAATACTAAACTGAAAATGGCTCCTACCAGTCGCCTTGCTGGAGGTGGACAGTTGAATGCAATTTTGCCCACCATCTTGTAGATGCGGAAGAGTGATTACGATGTTGATTGAGGTGTACAAGTTTGTCTGCATTTCGATGCCGTACAGTGATTTTTTGCCATGTCTGGGGTGAATTCAGCTATAGTGTCACTTTAGGAAATATTGTTCTCAGTGACGAAACCAACAACTTCCTCCAACTAATTAAAACCATCACAACAAAGGGTCTGTCCACACAGGCTTACATACAGAGGGCAGAGCTGCTGAGTGGAATGTTGAAAACTGTCCAATTGAGGTCTGGTACTCTCCAAATCAATGCACAGCAGGTGAGATTCTAGCGGGGGGGCACTCACGTTCGCTTGGCAACACTATATTATGTCCGCGACACAAACTCTGATTCTACCTTTCAAAACAATAGCGCTTGTAATTCATAAAAAAAATAACTGTTAATAATTTGCATAGATAGTTGGTGGGTTTATGTTCATGTATTGCTAAAATTGGTCTGTTGTTGGGCGCTAGCGAATGTTTTTCAAATGTATCATGTTTTCACGAGACACTGACAATATATTAAATCAAATTCTGTTTACAACATTCGTTATTGTTTTTAATGAAACGTCGTAATTGAAAACATGTTAAATTAGTTTTTGCAATGAATTTACAATGATTATAGCATTGAATTGAAACAAGCACTATTATTCTGAATGGACAAATCAGAGTTTGTGTTGCCGAAATAATATAGTGTTGCCAAGCGAACGTGAGTGCCCCACCACTCCCCCAGAATCGGACCTGATGCACAGTGCAACATCTCCGCTATCATTGAAGAGACAATGAGAAAACTTGCAAGTGTTTAGAAAACAGTGCTCCTTACAGTATTGCAGTCTCAGCACACAAGGGAAATTCCATTGGTTTCTACTTCTGTTGCTGTACTGCAGGCTTTCAGCATGGCTCATCTTCAGACTGCAGTGGAACAAGGTCTTAACCTCCCAGAGTCAACTTGCCTCAGGCCAATCCAAAGTCCATCTGTGTCCTTCTGCATTCAAGATCGACTCTACCTCAGGAAAAGAGCTCTGTGCAGGGAAAGTTTCTCACAGTTACAGTTAGGGTTGGGTATCGTTTGGATTTTTCCGATTCCGATGCGGAACCGGTACTTTTAAAATGATTCTGAAACGATTCCTAAACCGATTCTTGAAATAGGTTTAATTAAAAATTATGCAAATTTAACAATATATTAATGTTTTACAGTACTTAAATGTATAATAAGTAAACCTAAGTAGCCAATTGCTAAACTGCATCGGTCAATACTGAAACCACCTTTTCAAAACTCTAAAGACAGTGTGCACTAACAACATTCATCTTGGCCAAACAGTTAATCACACCTTCAAAAAACACTCAAACCATCAAGACACTTCATACATATCTCCAAAGAAGCTTGTCAACCCGAACACTGACAACAATGCTCAATATTAAAACACACATTTTCACTTATAACACATCGACCTAAAAAACACTAACAACGATGACCATTACATAAATTATGATATTTCATCTTTGAACTTTGATTAATTTTCACATAAATCAGTATTGCATTATATAAATACAATAACACGTCATCACCTAAATATTAATTGTCTAATATAGAAAAAAACATAGTAGCACAAACAAAAATGTCAACTGCACAAACCAGCATTAACGAAGCACAAACGATTGAGCCTATTTGGAGTGAATTTGGAACATGTGGAAGGGCTGAGTGACCTCAGAGTGACCTATTAAATAATATTTAATATCTAAAAAAACTACAGTAGCACAAACGAAAATTTCTACTGCACCAACCAGCACTAACTAGGCACAAACGATTGAGCCTATTTTGAGTGAATTTGGAGCATGTGCGGGGGCCAACTTCACGCTGTTCTCAATTACATATTTCAAACCAGTGTTCTGTTAACGGACCTGCCTATATATAGCCTAGAGTTAATGATGTAATCATAGCCACCATGGATTCCAAAAGAAAACCGAACTGGAGAGAATAAGAAAACAATGCTGAATTAGTCGAATTTCTGAGTGGAGAATGTGGAATATGCGCTTCTCCTGGCCAATCCCTCTCCTCCACACTTTGTGTGATACGATGTGCCCTGTGAAGGGATATATTATGTATCGCCTATATTAGGATCCAGGGTTCTATTAATAAACAATGAAACAATTGTGTACAAATAGTTTACAAAAAGGCTACCTGTTGTAGTTCATTTGGGCTTCTGTCAGTGGCATATGGAAAGGGGTGAGCAGCCACCAGCGTAACGGGTATCCTTTATCTCCTATTAGATGACACACCGGCGGCAGAAAGTGACTTTCAAACAGCTGCTTCAGGCCACTTTCATTCAATGTCCGCGCGTCATGGGTAGACCCAAGCCACATCCAAAATGTTGTAGTCTGCATTAGAGGCTGACATTTTTCGTGAATCCCGCGGGTCATGGGAAACGAAATCACAATTAATCACGGGATTGGGACGGGACAGGAAAAACTTCACCGGGAGTGGGCGGGACCGGGAATCGTAATAACATTATGATACCCAACTCTATACACAAATATACCGTTTATATAAATAAACTATATAATTTCATTTTGAACTCAATTCTATTTGCCGTCTCTTCATGCGCTCATAATTGCTTTGATGTGGTTGGTTAAGTGAATGACGTGCTCCACACACCCGTAACAGTTGGTGGCTGTAATGCACAAAGTTCTTAGGTTAATACCAACCACCAATACTATAAGAGAAGAAGGCTTCCCCCACACACTTTGTTGCCGCTATAATCACAAATTCAGGGTTACTGGAAGATTAATTGAGGACAGGCGCACCAGCAACTGTGGGACTCCATCTTAATGGAAACTCATTGAAAATTAGTGATGTACGAATCACAAACGATTTGTTCTTTTTGAACTAAGCTTTTTTGTGAACTGGGTATACTGAATCACTGCTTTAAAAGATTTGTTCAATTAATGAATCACTTCTGCAAGAGAAAATTACGCAGATGTAGCCTACGGGTGAAGTGTGAATCAAAAACATTTAGTAGATGTCATCACCATGCCCTGAATAAATAGATGCCCACACTTATCATAATCCACACATTGCAGCAGAAATCGAACTCGTCTTCATAATCTTTGTCATACAAGGCTTTATTGTCGCGGATTTGAAAGTGCTATGAGTCTTGTGTCGCGAGAGTGTGCAAACTGTCTACACAGCAATATTATTGGCTGTTCTTCACACCCTTTAATATAAAAATATGTTCATCTAAGCATACTTGACGAGAATACAACGTGTCATTCGTAAATCTATTTTACTTCCCTTATAAAGTACATGTGAATATTTTCAATAGTATTACGTAAGTCCTTATTAACGCCACGTGAGACAGAAGTGCGTGCATGCATACATGCAGTCAGTTGAAAATGTCAAGATGAGTGAACGGCGACAAAGGAGCAATATTTGGAACGTTTTCACCAAAATAAATCAAAAATATTTCCAAGTGCACTACTTGCTAAATAAATTTGTCAACCTGTCTCCAAAAGACATTTAAATTTTTGTGTTCATAGTTTGAAAAATTAAAACGAGTGCACTGCTTTCACAGTAAATAATAAGGTCACATCACGGGCACAAAATGTAATTAAGCAGTTTGACAAAAAGATTCATTAACCGAATCAGTGATTCGAAAGATTCAAATTGTTTAAATGAACTGTACTGAATGATTCAGTTCACTTTAGTGATTCGGAATCCCCATCACTATTGAAAAATTGTTAGGCTATATAATGTGTGCGTGTCTGCGCGGGTGTGTGCGTGTGCCTGTGTGTGTGTTTGCATGGATGATTTATAGGATATTTTGTGTGATTTGTTATGGCAGATCCAGATTCAATAGTTTTAAACTTCAACAGAGTACCCGCCTTCAAGGAAGTTAACGCTTGTCAATGGAGAGTGGCCAGACTATGTACAAATGAAATGTACGTATTAGAGTCTGGTAGAACCAGGCTAGGGTATGCTGTGATCCAGGGCCAGCCTGAGACATAAGCGAAACCTGTTTGGCTGGCAACATTATATAGTGCCCGCAACACAAACTCTGATTTGTCCCTTCAAAAGAATAGCGCTTGTTTTAATTTATTGCAATAACCATTGTTAACTCATAATAAAGATAGTGAATTGTAACCAAATGCAATTGTATTGTGTATAAATGAACAATAGGAGTATGTGATAGCAAAAAAGCATTTAACATATTTTTTATAAAAACTTCATAACAACAACAGTGACAAATATGTTGTCCACACAATTTGATTGAAAATATTGTTAGTGTCACATGTGAAAACACAATTACATTTGAAATACATTCACTAGTGTCTATTTTCTCAAAAAATAGACTAAGTTTAGCAACACATGAACATGGACCCACTACCCGTCTATGCATTGAATTAACAATAATTATTTAAATGAATTATGAGCGCTATTATTTTAAACTGACAAATCAGAGTTTTTGTTGCGGTCACAATATAATGTTGCCAGCAGGGCTGCTGACAGAAATCTGTGGGCCCGGGACAAACTACACATTTTGGGCACCCCGCTAAAAAAAAGTTATTGTGCAAAAACAAAATTTGGGGCCCCCTTAAGGACTAAAATGGCACTTTGAGAAGCTTGATAAATACAGGCCCTGATCTTAATGATGTAATTCATGATGTGTTAATGGCATCTTACTAGGTTCTATCCTTGGGACTGTAAATCAAGCGTGCAAATGCGGAAATCTTGAATGTAATCATTTCCACAGTTAGATGTGATTTTTCTTAATAAATATGCCTGGTAATTAACCTAAATGATGTAACATTTTTATGTATTGTTTTTCAGCTTGACCAGAACGAGCGACACTTTGTCGCCCTTGACTTGACATTGGCAATCGAGTACATTCATGGGAAGAATGTAATTTACCAAGACTGCTACTGTTATGGTAAGGACTACCGTAATAATATAATTTAAATTTCTATTTAGAGTAATTGTTCATACCTATATTGATAAATAATTTACTTGCTGCAATGATTTTCTATTAATAGGTTTAGCTTAGCACCTCAAAAGTTTAATATAGGGTGTATTGAAATAAATGGGAGAGTTTAGACTTCAGACCATCACATTAGAAAATGGGGATTAGATGACAAAATCTTCTTAAACATTGTGTTCTCTGAAACATTTTACCTTGCCTTGACTGATGTAACAGGTTAAACAAAAAATAAGGAAGGCGCTTCTGACAGATTGGGGAATGGCCAACATTCATGAGACCATTCAGCACAGTACATCAGCCATTCCAATTAAATCTACCAGGGACCGAAAGGAGGTACTGCTCTTTATACTGCTACAGAGGCTCTGGTTGATGGCGAACTGTGCAGCAAAATGTCAGGCATTTGGTCCCTCAGAGGTACATTTTTGGAGCTCTTCTCAGGAACGCAATCTTGGCCTAAAATGTGTCAATCATAAAACTTCTGGAGAGCTGGTACCAACCCTTCATTTAACAGAGCCTGGACTACCAGCAAAAAAAAACTGTCAATTCCAGCAGCCCTTGTTAGGGAATTTAATAAATTTGAAGGCCCTGATTATCTCGGGCATTATGGCTGCTTGTGGTAAGAAAGCTTGTATTGTTAAAAATATGAAAAGTAATTTTGTGTTAAATAGTTTTAATATTGCAACTGTAAATTTCTATGCTTTGTGTACTGTGTAAATCTTCCAAGAGAACCATTACTTAAGCTACTTTTTACAGGCAGTCACAGAAGAGTTTAAAACCCTGATTGATCACAGATTCCTGATGTATGATAGTTCAAACAATGACAGCAGAGAGATGAAGGGTCTCACATTCTCCAGCTGGAATGTACGCGGAGTAAACAGTCCAGTCAAGAGAGGTAACGTTCTGACACACCTAAAGTCACTGACCTCAGACATTATGTTCTTACAGGAAATTCACTTGAAGAGTGGATCGCATGGCAGGTTAATAGCAAATTGGATAGGGGAAGTTTTCCACTTAAACTTTTTATCCAAAGTGAAATGTGCAGCCATTCTAATGAGAAATGGTGTGCCCTTTACTCAGAAAAAAACAATTGCTGACAAAATGGGCCGCTATATTATAGTGATTGGAAATATCTACAACATTTCCCTCACTAGTAAATATATATGTTCCCAACATAGATAACCCTATATTCTTTCAGAATGTTTTTTTACTGATACCAGACATCTCACAAACACACTTGATAATAGGGGGCGACTTTAATACTGTCCTTGACACATATCTTGATAGGTCCTCCACAAAGAGACTCCCAAGAAATGCCTCTAGTGAATTTTTAAATATGTTAATTAATAACACGAAAGTACTGGATATATGGAGAGTGATGAACCCTTCAGGTAGGGACTATTTATTTTATTCACCTGTACACAACTCCTACAGTAGGATAGACTACTTCCTGGTGGACGCCAGACTCATAAGGTCCACATTTAATGCTAAATATCAGAGCATTGTGATCACAGCCCACTCACCTTTTTGTTGTGTTTAGATCATGTAGATAAGCCACACACCTCTTGGAAAAGGAACCCACACTTACTCACTGAAATTCTTTTTTGCGAATACTTAAAAGGCCAGATTTCTTTATACTTTATATAAACGACAACCATGATACCTCTCCCTCCATCCTTTGGGAAGCATTCAAGGCTTACATAAGAGGCTGTATCATCTCGTTTGAAGCATCTAGGCGAAAAGTAAATAAGACCAAATTAAAAGAAATAGAAGATCAAATTAAATTACTTGACATAGAAAATGCACACCCCTCCTCTATTATATTGCACAGGAAAATAGCAACTCTTAACTACTTAAGGATCATCCCCTAAGTGTCAAATTCTCCCTAAAAAACATACCAAAATTTAACCTCTTGTTACATTGGACCTGAGGCAAGGACAAACATATGCTTGATATTTTTTTCTATATCCTCTCTGAAAGAACCCTACAAAGCCATATATCGAGATAGGGTGCTGGAACCAATTCAAATCATGTTGCTTATGGGCTGGCCACATATGTCTAACATTTTAGAATGATTGAGGGAAGAGCCAATGAGCTGTAGCATTTTTTGTAAAAGTATTAATTTAGGAAAAATGCACAGTGATGACGTTTACATCCGGGTCGTGAGACGAACAACAAATTTATTTCTAAATGATCTCTGTCAATCTTCAGTTAAAATTGTTAATCTTGCACATTTTTAATCTCTGTTTCATAGGGATGACGTATATGCCGATATTGCTTAGCTGTTTGACACTTTTCACATCCGCATTTAGTTCAGTTTATGTGCAGGCCCTCGGTTCAAATACACAAAGATCTTTTATTTTCATTTACGGATACCTTCAGTAACAGTACAGAGACAGCGCTAGTAAAGATAATAAAATACAGGCAAACTATCAGTACTGGTACTACTCGACCTTAGTGTTGCATTTGACACTGTCGAATACAACATGCGTCTTGACAGGCTGGAAAACTGGGTCGGGCTTTCTGGGATGGTCCTAAAATGGTTCAGGTCATACCTAGAAGTGAGAGGTTACTATGTGAGTATAGGCAACCATAAGTCTGAGTGGACATCCATGACATGTGGAGTCCCACAAGGCTCAATTCTCGCGCCACTCCTATTCAACCTGTATATGCTCCTACTGAGCCAAATAATGAGAAAGAAACAAATTGCTTACCACAGCTATGCAGACAACACCCAGATCTACTTAGCCCTATCGCCTAAAGACTACAGCCCCATTGACTCCCTATGCCAACCCTTACGAAAAAGAAGTTTATTCAAGTATACTATTAGTATATTTATTTTAAACTAAGAATAAGAGAGTATGCTTTCAGTCTACTTTTTATACACTCATCAGAGATATACTTAACAAAATTATACTTAAGTATACTTGGCTTATACTGACAAGTATACAGAAAAGTCTAAGTATATTTGGCCTATACTTAAGAGGCCAAATACTTGTCAGTCTTCATACTTAAGAGTATTCTGTATACTTGTCAGTATAAGCCAAGTATATGTAAAGGTTCTGTATAAGGAAAGAATACTTTTCTTCAATATATATATATATATATATAATATGTGGGTTTTTTTATTAAAGAAAAGTATTATTTCCTTATACAGACTTTTAAGTATACTTGGCTTATACTGACAAGTATACAGAAAAGTCTAAGTATATTTGCCCTATATTTTTACTTAAGTCTTTTTTTGATCAAGATAAGAAAAGTATTATTTCTTTATACAGAATGTTTAGGAATAATTGGCTTGTAGTTGTGCTTACTCTAAAACAATATATTTTTGAAATTTTTGATTAATAAAGAAAACTGTTATTTTCAATCCGGAGAATATTGTCTTGTGAGTATTTATATGTTTAGTCCACTGGTAGTGTATGCGAATTAACGTCAACTCTATTTAAAGTACATTTAAAGGTATTTCAAGTATAAACACTAATTCCTAAAAAGAATCCTAGTAGTATACTTTGAAGTGCAACAATAATATATAACCAGTAAACTATAAGTATGATCTACTTAGCCCTATCGCCTAATGACTACAGCCCCATGCAAATCCATTGATGAAATTAACAATTGGATATGCCAAAACTTTCTTCAGTTAAACAAAGAGAAAACTGAAGTCATTGCATTTGGAAACAAAGATGAACTTCTCAAGGTGAACGCATACCTTGATGCTAGGGTTCAAACAACTAAAGATCAAGTCTGGAATCTTGGTGTGATTCTGGAGTCAGACCTTAGCTTTTTTAAAGCAATAACTAAATCAGCATATTATCATCTTAAAAATAACTCAAGAATTAGATGCTTTGATTCCAGACAAGACTTAGAGAAACTTGTTCATGCTTTCATCACCAGCAGGGTGGATTATTGTAATGGCCTCCTCACTGGTCTTCCCAAAAAGA
>JACXGM010009728.1:0-27185 GCA_016801145.1 Umbra pygmaea | reverse complement strand
GTGGTTTACAGATAGCAACATATCTATCAAAAGCCATCACTGTTAAGTTTGTACATTCACCAAAGATATAGGAGCAGATGACAAATATCTGTGTCATGCACCCAATGTATGTTATAACATGAAGGTCAGACAAAATGTCATAAAGTATCTTTGGGTAGAAAGCTGAAGCACCAATGATACCATTAATACACAGATTACAAAGGAATAAATACATTGGGTCGTGCAACATTTTCTCTAGAAAGACTGTAAGAATCAGTGTTACATTAATAAAAATGGTAAAGAGGTAGAGGATAAGAAGAATTATGAAGTAGAAGGGTTTGTTTGTCTGCGTTAAGGTCAGTCCATGAAGCACAAACACAATCTCCTGGGAGGAGTTGAACAGAGATGTCATTAACAGCTGGGAAAAAGGACCAGTGTTTAATACCTGAGAATTTTCAGTTTGTTCAAGCTTTGTGAACTGGTCATTAGTAACTGTCAACCATACAAGAGCCCTGTGTGCAACATAACATTGATATATTTACTTTCTATTGTTTAGTGTTTGTTTTCTAAATGGTACACTAACCAATAACAATGATTTAACAACTAACTAAAATATAGCACATTGCATTTAGTAGGGTAAACAACACATTCTTTGTTACAAAAAACAGTTATAGAAAACTTCACAAATGATTTCAATCAGGTAGAGACCTCAGTGTTCAAATGACTTTAAACATGAATTAGAACTTGTTTTTTTCAGTCCTGTTGATGAAAATCATTGAGTGTAGTTGATGAATGATGAAAACCATGAAGGTCATTTCTTTTTTCATGTCTCTGCACTGAACACCACCAGATCCTACCTGGGTATGGCACTTCACTCTCTGGGACAGTCTTTTATGGGATATCATCTGTGTTTCTAACCAGATATAGCAACGTGTACAATAGACAGGCAGCACACATTGCGCCCTCTGGGGGTCACTTTCCTAATGACACTACATCAATGAAAACTCTATAATGATACATCATTCTAGACCTCAATAGTCTGTCCTCAACTTTGTCATACTTCCTAAATTCTCTACAAAACTATTTCTACACAACATTCTGTAATAAATTAGGAGAATTAAGTCTGTTCCAAGTGCAGGCATATGTGCCATAGGAATAAACGCTATCTAGTTATTGGTAAAAATGTTCATTTTTTTAAACTGTTTTATTTGCAACCTATACATTCTTTAACACAATAATTTGTGGTTAATATTTGGCTTTCAATATCACTTTATTTTGGGGGGGGATATTAATAATTGTGTGTTCTTAATGCATTCCATAAACGCAAACATTATATCTGAAACTTGGTAAGCAAAGAAAACAACTGATGTACTCTATAAAGTGGAGGAAGTATGGTTAGCAGAACTGTCGATCAAACCAGGGATGCACATACCTCCAAAGAGTTTGCAGGGTGGGCCTAATATCTAGACATAGAAGAACAAGAGATACTATATACAAACCTAGACACCTCAGAGAAAGAATAGAGTATCAAACGTGGGACCCGTGTTTACCCCGGCAGCACCAATATAAGCAGGTTTTTGACCCTTTTTACCTAATAATGCAGAACATGTTCAATTGAATGTTGAGAAATGTCTTGTTTGCTGGTAGGGGTGTATGTGATACTCTAATACCTGGTAAAACATTTGAAGGAAAAAATAAAAATATTTCATCCATAAATTATATTGAATTATGTAGTGAATGAATACATCTAGGTGGAGCCCTCTCCGGGAACCATCACCTAAACGTGGTGGAGAGGGTAGTGAGAGGTTAGAAGAGAGACCCTGCCCGAAGGAAGCCCGGGGCCCCCGTCTGGAGCCAGGCCTGGATGGAGGGTTCGTCAGCAGGCGTCTGGTGGCTGGGTTTGCCACGGAGCCCGCCCGGGCATATTCCGAAAAAGCAATGTGGCACCTCCTCCATTCCATGGGCCCACCACCTATAAGAGGAACCGCTGGGGTCGGGTGCACTGCCAAATGGGTGGTAGTGAAGGTCATGGGCCTCGACGAACCAGACCGGGGCAGCAGAGGCTATCTCTGAGGACGTGGAACGTCACCACTCTGTGGGGAAAGGAGCCGGAACTTGTGCGGGAGGTGGAGTGCTAACAATTATATCTGGTGGGGCTTACCTCTACGCACAATCTCAGTTCTGGAACCATTCTCCTGGACAGAAGTTGGACTCTTCTTCTCTGGAGTTGCCCAGGGTGTGGGGATACTCGCCGCTACATTGGAGTTTACCCCGGTGGATGAGAGGGTTGCCTCCCTGCGCCTGCGGCTGACTGTTGTTTGTGCATATGCACCAAACAGGAGTTCAGACTATTCAACCTTCTTGGAGACCTTGAATGGAGTCCTGCATGGGGCTCCAGTTGGGGATTCCATAGTTCTGCTGGGGGACTTAAATGAATGCACAGGTGGGCAATGATGGAGGAATGTGGAGAGGCGTGATTGGGAAGAACCGCCTCCCTGATCTTAACCTGAGTGGTTGTTCGTTGTTGGAATTCTGTGCTAGTCATTGATTGTCTGTAATGAACACCATGTTCGAACATAGGGATGCTCATAAGTGTACTTGGTACCAGAGCACCCTAGGTCAAAGGTCAATGATCGATTTTATAATTGTTTCAGCTGATCTGAAGCCGTATGTTCTGGACACTCGGGTGAAGAGGGGGCGGAGCTGTCAACCGATCACCATCTGGTGGTGAGTTAAGTCAGGGGGTGGGGGAAGACTCTAGACAGACCTGGTAAACCCAAACGGGTACTGCGGGTGAATTGGGAACGTCTGGAGGAGGCCACTGTCCGACAGACTTTCAACTCCCGCCTCCGGCTGAGCTTTTCGTGCATCCCTGTGGATGCTGGGGGCATTGAACCCAAGTGGACAATGTTCAAAACCTCCATTGCTGAAGCTATGGTGGGGAGCTGTGGTCTTAGTGTCTTGGGTGCCTCAAGGGGCGGTAACCCACTAACACCGTTGAACAAAAGGAGTTCAAATACCTTGGGGTGTTGTTCGCGAGTGAGGGGACAATGGAGTGGGAGATTGGTCGGAGAATCAGCGTAGCGGGGGCAGTATTACACTCAATATATTGTACCGTTGTGACGAAAAGAGAACTGAGCCAGAAGGCAAAGCTCTCAATCTACCGGGCAGTTTTTGTTCCTACACTCATGTATGGTCATGAAGGCTGGGTCAGGAACAAAAGAACGAGGTCCAGGGTACAAGGAGCCAAAATGGGTTTCCTCAGGAGGGTGGCGGGCATCTCCCTTGGAGAGGGTGAGAAGCTCAGTCATCCGTGAGGATCTCAGAGTAGAGCCACTGCTCCTTTGCATCAAAAGGAGCCAGTTGAGGTAGTTTGGGCATCTGGTAAGGATGCCCCCTGGGCACCTCCCTAGGAAGGTGTTCCAGGCACGTCCAGGTAGTAGAAGGCCTCAGGGAAGACCCAGGACTAGGTGGCGGGATTATATCTCCAACCTGGCCTGGGAACGCATCGGGATCCCCCAGTTGGAGCTAGTTAATGTGGCTCGGGAAAAGTATGTTTGGGTTCCCCTGCTGGAGCTGCTGCCCCCATGACTTGATCTTGGCTAAGCGGATGAGGATGGATGGATGAATACATCTTCCTCAGTGGCGGCAAGTGACTAAAAAATTTGGGGAGGACAGGTGGAAAACCCGCCCACTGCAACATTTTATTTAGGCAAGGCATGGCAAGTTTATTTACATAGCACATTTCATACACAATGGCAATTCAAGGTGCTTTACATAAACAGGAAAGCATACAAATTTAAAACAGATTAAAGATAAAATTAAAGCAATTAAAATAAAAATGAAAAACAATTTGAAAATAGTACAGTTTAAGAAATAAAAGAGACTGAATGAACCATATATAATATAGTGACTACTGTTGGAGCACATCTGATCTTCTCTGGGAGCTGGTTCCAGTTGCGGCTGGCATAGTAGCTAAAAGCAGATTCTCTACGTTTTGAGTGAATCCTTGGTATCTCTAGCTGATGTAATCCTGATGATCTGAGTGGTCTGTTGGGTTTATATTCAATGAGCATATCTACAATGTATTTAGGTCCTAGGCGATTGAGTGATTTAAATACCAGTAGTAATACTTTAAAGTCTATCCTAAATGTGACTGGGAGCCAGTGTAGAGACATGAGGACTGGCGTGATATGCTCATATTTCATGGTTCTGCTTAGAATCCTGGCCACAGTATTCTGTATGAGCTGTAGCTGTCTTATGGTATTTTTGGGAAGACCAGTGAGGAGGCCATTACAATAATCCACCCTGCTGGTGATGAAAGCATGAACAATTTTCTCTAAGTCTTGTCTGAAAACAAAGCATCTAATTCTTGAGATATTTTTAAGATGATAATATGCTGATTTAGTTATTGCTTTAACATGACTTCTGAAGCTAAGGTCTGACTCCAGAATCACACCAAGATTCCGGACTTGATCTTTAGTTGTTTGACCCCTAGCATCAAGGTATCCATTCACCTTGAGAACTTCATCTTTGTTTCCAAATGCAATGACTTCAGTTTTCTCTTTTTTAACTGAAGAAAGTTTTGGCACATCCAATTGTTAATTCATCAATGCATTGGCATAGGGAGTCAATGGGGCTGTAGTCGTTAGGCAATAGGGCTAAGTAGATCTGGGTGTCATCTGCATAGCTGTGGTAAGCAATTTGTTTCTTTCTCATTATTTGGCTCAGTGGGAGCATATACAGGTTGAATAGGAGTGGGGCGAGAATTGAGCCTTGTGGGACTCTACATGTCATGGATGTTCACTCAGACTTATGGTTGCTTATAGTCACATAGTAACCTCTCGCTTCTAGGTATGACCTGAACCATTTTAGGACCATCCCAGAAAGCCTGACCCAGTTTTCCAGCCTGTAAAGTAGTATTTTGTGGTCGACAGTGTCAAATGTAGCACTAAGGTCTAGTAGTACCAGCACTGATAGTTTGCCTGTATCTGTATTGAGGTGAATATCATTTATTATCCTTACGAGCACTCTCTCTATACTGTGATTTGGTCAGAAGCCAGATTGAAGCTCAAAAGTGTCCATTTGAGCTTAAGAATTTGTTCAGCTGATTGAAAACAACTTTTTCAATGATCTTGCCTATGAAAGGGAGATTTGAGATTGGTCTGTAGTTGCTCAGTATGGTGTGATCCAAAATGCTCTTTTTCAGGAGGGGCTTAACAACTGCAGTTTTTAGGGACTTTGGAAAAGTGAGGAATTTACCAATTCTAAAAGATCTGCTTCTCAACAGTTTAACACACTTTAAAAAAAAGATGTGGGAGGTGTATCAAGGGCGCAGGTTGATGTTTTAAGGTGCTGTACTGTTTTTTTCCAGAATGTTACCATTAATTGCTTGGAAAACAGACAGAGTGTCTAATTTCTGAGGTTGTGGTCTGATCTGTCTGACCTCAGCGCAACTCAAACATGTGCTGATCACCTTTCTGATATTATTGATTTTCTCTGAGAAGAGAGAAGCAAACTCACTGCATTTACTGTCTGAGAGCATTTCACTGGGAATGTGACTTGGGGGGTTTGTTAGTCTCCCTACAGTAGCAAAATGAGTGTGTGTGTTGTTAATTTTGCTGTTTATAATATTTGAGAAAATGGTCTGTCTAGCTGTGCCTAATTCTACATTGAAGGCATGAAGGGTGTTTTTATAGATGTCATAATGGACTTCAAGTTTTGTCTTCCGCCACATGCGCTCAGATTTTCTGCAATTTCTCTTCATATTTTGAACTGTTGTTGAGTTTCTCCATGGTGCCTTTTGTCTGCCATTTTTCTTTCTGACTTTCACAGGAGTAATATCATCAATTGCACTCTTAACTTTTGAGTTAAAGGAATCGAGGAGAAAATCAACACAGTCCGCAGATATGCTTGGTGTTAAATATAAAGTCTTCATAAATAGCACCCTAGTGTTTTCATTCAGGCATCTCTTTTTGACAGACACAGATCTAGCTTCAATTTTAAGAGAGATCTATATATCAAAGAAAATACAGAAATTATCAGATAGTGCTACATCCTTAACAATAATCAATGAAATGTTTAGGCCCTTACTGATAAGTAAGTCTAGGGTGTGTCCACGGTTGTGTGGATTCATGTACATGTTGAGTCAAATCAAATGTATTTAAAACAGCTATGATATCTTTTGCCATATTGCTTTCTGCATTATCTATGTGAATGTTAAAATCTCCAGTAATAGCAAGACATTCAAACTTTGAGGAAATTGTTGATAGCAATTCTGTAAAGTCCTCAACAAAGGCTGGAGAGTATTTCGGAGGTCTGTAAATAATGACAAGTAGAATGCGTGGAGCCCCTTTTAACACCATTCCCAGATATTTGAAAGACAGGTAATTTCCAAATGAGACTTGCTTACATTGATAGACATCTTTAAAAAGGGCAGCTACACCTCCTCCTCTCCTTACCATTCTGCAGACACTCATGAAATTAAAGTTAGGAGGGGCTGTTTCATTGAGGATTGGTGCACTGCAACTCTGTTCTAACCAGATTTCACTTAGAATAATAAAATCTAGGTTGTTTGTGGTTATTAAGTCATTTACTAGAAGTGATTTATTTTTAAGTGAATGGATGTTTAAAACTGCTAATTTAATAGTGGTATTATTGCTTTCCCCCACAGCAATTTTAGTTTGACATGTAATAGGCAGTAGATTAGATGGGTTTGCTATCTGGCTTGAGACAGCCCTAGACTTTCTATTATGTAAAATAACAGGAATAGAGAAATAAACAGGCACAATGGGTTACCGCTTGTTCTGTAAACATTTGATACTGTTATCATAGCGGGTACCCGACACATATCACTGAGAGCTGTTTTCAGTTGTTTTTGGTTCTGGTTGGCGCTGTGGGAGGGGCCGAAGCTTGCTCACCGGTGGAATGGGGGGGCTGCAGGGCCTCTGCGCTTTCTGGTTGGTATCTGGGGGGGATAGTGGGATAGTTTGCTTCCAACATGAACCAGATTCTGCATTTTTTCGGAGAAGGTCAAGAGCAAATGGTTTTCTGGTGTCACCAGAGAATCGCTTCCCTGACTGTTTTCCACAAAGTTGTCCTTGGAATCTTGGAGCGCTTTTAATGTGACACAGTCTGTCTGTGGCGAGCTCTGTGGACAGGACTCAGCTGAGATTTTGTCCATGAGCACTGATTGTTGTGGCGGCATCGTGCTATCATTGTCCTTGTGGGATGTGTCAATGACAATTAGTTTATCCATTTCACGCACTTTCCTCAGTTTTTCTAAGATCACCCTGATAGGGTGGTCAGTGCTCTACACTAACCTTTTCCATCGTTGGCACTTGCGCTACTAACTTTTTCAGTTACTGGCGCAAAACATGATTTGGTCGCACAAATTATTTATATTATGCTGCTCTGGATAATAATGAATAATAAAGAACCTGTATTGCATACAGATGTGCACTTTAATTACTTGTCATCTTTTAAACCACATGCCCTCTTGTTTTCTTTAACATTGATTGGGATAGATTTACTGAAATAGAAAATACAGTACATTATGAAGTGCAAAATGATTTTATTTTAGTTTTCAAAATGCTATGGTTGGTACAGATGGGCAGACTCCAAAAAAAAAAAATGTAATCCATAAATAATATAACAATAGATTTTCAGCAGCTATTGGTTTTTCGGTATTAAAGATAAAACAATTGTAGGTTACACTTTATTTGGAGAGTCCGAAATTCCATCTGTAGGTGCTCTGTTGCATGTTTCGTTTTTACATGCCTGTGGAGATTGTTGGTGGAGGCAAAACGAATTGATGGCGTTGTTTTGCAAATACTGCATACTGTATTTTTGTAGTTTTTTGTAAAAAAACTTACAAATATGAGATCGTTTAGGAGTGTCATTCATGTTGGCATCCTAGTAGCTAATGAATATTTTCGCCGGTGTCAAGCATGTTTTTTATATAGACTGTATAATGCAGTCACATTCACATATTGTGTATATCACAAGATGGTAATACGAATGAACTATTTAAAAAAGTTTTAATGTATATTTATGTATATCGTTTTTTCAACATTGGCCAATTACAACATCGGTCAATGGTTACATTTTCCTTAATGGGTTTGGGTTCATGGTTCACGATTCAGGCTATTACCTTGGAATTATGTTTTTATTTAACTTGTTTTTAACAGTAGCCCACATTTTGTAGAACCAGTTAATTTAAATAATTGTGGTTTACGGCAAATTCCTTTTGTAAAAATCTTCTCTTAACACAACTTGTCGGTATCACTATTATGAATGACAAGTAGGCTGGCTACTGGGTCAAATAAATTTTGGCACAGGTCTTTTGCTTGAGTGTCTGATGAATTCAGCACATGATCTGTGGTTAGCATATATTTGATTAATTGCCACCCCGTTCTTCTTCAAAAGGATAATTTGCGGTTTATATTTCGTGAATAGCATTTCCTCTTTGGCTATAGCTATTGTACGCTAAATTGAACGTAATTATAATTTAAGATTCCTTAATTGCACGGTTTGCTGAATCTTGACACCGAAATGTAGTTGGGAGTGCTGCTACATTACGGGATATGTACAGTACCTGTCTCTACACCTCCCATGCATCATACTATAATTTTAAAGCTTCAATATTTTGTGTTTGAAATGTTTTGACGGAGTTACAAATTTGGACAGAACTACAATTGAAGGCCCACATAATTTACAGTAGGCTACACACAGTGCATTGCTCTGTCTTGGCATTTTTCGCTTAATACACATTTCTGTTTTAATAAATGCTCATAATAAATCATAGCATATTGCCTAAAACCTAAGCACAAAAATAATCAGAGATACAATTGCGACCCAATAAAAATGTGGGTCGCAATGGCATTTCAAAAGGTCGCAAATGCGACCATTTTGGTTGCAGTGTACAGCCCTTGGGGGTTTTGCTGTGTATTTTCTTTCTCCTTCTTTGTTGAAACAATTAAAGAATGGAGGATATTGTATTCCAGATGATCTGCAAGCATTTGAAGTCCAGAGTTGTTTAGATGAATCCCGTCCCTTTTAAAGAGATTTCTTCTCTCCCAGAACAGGTCGAAATTGCTGATGAAATTCAGACCTCTAGAGGCACATGCGGACGCGAGCCAATTGTGTAGTGCTAACATATTTAACACTATTTATGTCTATATCTACAGTTATAGTTAAAATTTACACAACACACTCTGATTAAAAAAGGACAAAATTAGGATTAAAAGATGATAATCTTAAATTAAAAACGAAGAATGCCAAAATTGAAGTCTGTTGTGATTTTTGTTTTAAACTCAATAATTTTTTATAGTCTTTTTCCACTAGTAGATTTCCCAAAGTGCTTATGCAGACACCCGGCCATAAACCCCATATAGCAAGCAACAACAGGTTGATGCACAGTGGTTAGGAAAATCTCCCTAGTAGGGTACAACCCTAATAAGAATCCTAGAGAGGAGCCAGAATCTGCGGGGTGGTCAGTCTTCTTTTGGCTGTGCCGGGTGACAGGCACGTGCACACATAGACATCAAAGGGGGCTTGAGCACCTGCCCTTTTTATTCCTGGAGAGAAAGTGCCCTTTTTCTGGGGTGTTTTTTTATTTTTGAAAAAATAATATATATTCCTGTTTGCGCACAGCTTCCCTGTCAAACAAATATTTTTATTGAATAGTGTATCTAAATATCAGGTCAGGAGATCTGAAGCACGCTCTCTCTCTCTCTCTCTCTCTCTCTCTCTCTCTCTCTCTCTCTCTTATTATTATTAGTTATTTTTTCGACTTTTTAGAGTAGATTTACAGATGGGTACTTTTACTCTTACTCAAGTAATTTTCTAGTGAAAAAACTGTACTTTTACTTCGCTACATTCAGTGGCATTCCACCGCTACTGTCAAATGGAAAGTTAATATGACTTTTTCGCAGGTCTCGCAAAACATTGGAGAGGCTGCTTCGTGAGAGATGGCTACGCATCAATCACCCGCTTATATTTAGCGCGCGTTTAGTTAAAACATTGAAGAGGCTGCTTCGTGAGAGGTGGCTATGCATCAATCACCCGCTTGTATTTAGCACGCGTTTAGTTGGAAGGTGGAAGCCAAAGCAGAGGAAGATGTGTGCATGCTTTTGGAGGCAGATCCCCCGTGGCCTCAAGTTCAGTCTATGTTTTCACTCCAAGACGTCTAAAAGAATAGTTCATAATCATGATGCATGCTGTGTGCACCAAAACGAACTGACATCTCAACATACAAGAATTCCAGCTCCAACCTGAAAAAACATGTAGCGGTAAGTGTCACAATGATGCCTATATTTGAACACTATTAACGGTAATTTAGTAACTTTGAGCACTTTTCCCTTATTGTAATATTAATTCACACACTGTCTGAGTGTTTTTCCTCATATGCGCTCTTTTGCAAGCAATGACAAATCTTGTGAAACACACGTTCACAAACAAACGTACATTTTCATATCCGTTGTTTTAGAAAACCTAAACAAATTCAATAGCCTAATGTGACGTCTTGCATTTATACACAATTCCGGACAGACACCTCACTAAAGTGTAGAAAATGCATACAAACAAAAAAGGGATTGTATTTTATTCGTATACTTAAAAATATAGGAACAAAGTATGTTTTAAAAGGAAGACCTCTCGTTAGTCCAGCACACCATTCATTAATGATATAGACGTTAATTTACTGAACCTAAACATAGGATCTTGATAAAAATGTTAATTTTTTGCAAATGAACTCATGTATATATATATACAGTCGTATGCAAGATTTTAGGCACCCCTGACAATTTCCATGATTTTCATTTGTAAATAATTGGGTGTTTGGATCAGCAATTTCATTTTCATCTATCAAATAACTCAAGGACACAGACATGTTTTGGTAGTGAAATGAGGTTAATTGGATTAACAGAAAATGTGCAATATGCATCATAATGAAAATAGACAGGTGCATACATTTGGGTGCATCCAATCATTTAAGGTGGCCAATTGCAAATTGTTCTCTTTAACTCTCTGAAGAGTGGCAACATGGGGGCCTCAAAACAACTCTCAAAGCTCTCCAAGTAGTCTGAAATTCAGGGTTTTTGCTTCTTATCAATCAGATTGAAAGTAACTAGTAACTAACTACTTGAGTAGTTTTTTTATAGAATACTTTCTTACTCTTACTCAAGAGTAACTTTTACGGTTGCTACTTTTTACTTTTACTTCAGTAAATATTTCCATAAGTACTTGTACTTTTACTTGAGTACAGATTTTGGCTACTCTACCCACCTCTGCATGCATGTCTCATGAGCTACTAGTAGGGTTGCCAACCGTTCCGTATAATATGGAATCGTCTCGTATTTGACACATTAAAGTCTTGTTCCGTATTGAACTGATACGGAATGCACTTTGTTCCGTATTTTTTTAGAATCAATTCGGTGTAAATCAATGACAGATATACATAGCTTCTCATATAGGTCAGACAGACTATGAACGAACGAAGACCTTCTATAATGGCAAATTCGGGGACTATTATAGGCTGAGGCCACCCACGCCCCCTTGGCGGGCTCTGACATGTAATGACGTAGAGTTGGCTCATTGGTCGCACGTCAGTGGTGCAGTATTTGTTCGTCTTGTCTATTGTACATTGTATTAACACTTTTTTTTCTTTTGTGTTCCCAGAGGGGGAGAGGAAGGCACTTGGGGGTGTCAGGACAGATGCCCTTGGGCTTACACTACCCGTAGTGACTCTCCTGTTAAAACCACTAGGCAAGACCTGAACAGACCACACCTGTACTTTGGGAGGGCGCCTAAGTCATGTGCCAGTATAGGTGTAGGTTCTGTGTTTGGGGTAGTTTAGAACAGGTAAGAGTCAACCTTTGTTTAAGTTATTTCCTTTGGTCCTGTTCTGCCTCTCCTCCCAAACATATATTATTATTTAATTTACCGTGGCAAATAAAAAGTCCTTTGTTTAAACGGTACTTTGCTTTCTGTGTCCTTACTCCTACCCTCCACCCCATACCTCTTGCTGACTGGCTGGGTTTTCTGAGCAGTAGGGTGTCATGTCCCCCTCCTACGGGAGCTAGATTGTAACAACTAGGCCCTCCATGGAAGGGTTTGAGGACCACTGAACTACACAATTCAGTGGACAAGAACAAAGACAGGGGTCACCTAGGAGTTGTCATGCTGGCTAGTTCTGTTTCCAGTTGTACTACACAGAATCAGGTTGTCCTAAGATTCAACATGGCACCAGAAACGTTAAAACACTACATTCCATGGAATGATAATATCTCATAGTAGAATGCAGAATGTAACCAACCAACAGTATCCACTGCATGTTAGAATACTTCTAGAACAGCTATTTTACCAGGTTGTAATTCTCCTGCATGTTAAAATTACAATTGCTACAGTGAGAAGGTTTTAGACAAGCCAGAGAACATATTAGAAGTTTCAATATGGTCTGCTAATACTGCATCGTAGCATGCAATCAAGTCCAACTCCCTGTAGTTGCCCTTGTTAGCAGACTCCTGCCTCTCATCATGTCCTCTAAACAGTTGCTCTTGCATTCCAAGATGAGCTGTCGCATTTTACAGATTAAAGCAACTCTGTTTCGTCTCACTTTAACGTTGGGGTTTGCTCTTTGAAACAAGCTCCCTCAACAATGAACTTGTTTATGGGCACCCGACAAAAAAGCTTTAGTCTACTATTGGCACCAATGTATTCAGCCATTGTGTTCACACAAAACACACGTCGTGTCATTTAGTAGCACAATCCAAATTATTTCTTATTGCAGAATCCCAAGGCAGACAAAATGTATAACAAGAATATTTCTCATACCAGACCATGCTGAATTTTATATTTATCTGGCGACCTTGAGCATTTATGGTAAATGTAATCTGTGGAGTTTGGTCTTCCAGCAGTTTTGATCCTTACATTCTCTGCATCCAAACTCTGGAATTGCTGCAACAACAAATAATCCACTAGTGGTTCTTTTCCATCCCACTTTCTGCACCCAATGCCATGTCTCTCTGCCTCGCCACTAATGTCCTGACCAAAATCCATATTAGCCATTGCCTTAGACCTGCCGAGCTGCACAAACTAAAACTAGCTAGCTACTGAAAAAACAAGGAAAACCTAATGTTGATTAAAAAATCACAAGGCAGTTCACAATGTGCACACTAGCTAGCTAATTCTCAATAAAAATATAAAAGAATAAAACGCTGTCCACAATTTGAGTTTAGAATCCTCTTATGCTAAACACATTTGATAATCGCTTTAACATCAGGTCGTTGTATTAACATACAACTTGATGGAGAATTGAAGATGCCATTTGGAACAAATCATTGGATGAACGAGAGGTCAATATTGTATTGTGGTTGTTGATTGGAAACGGGGAGGGATGCCTCCAAGGCATCTTTTGACATGGGTATTGGCCAATAAGAAACTAGCATGAAAAAGGTATGAAAAAATAGAAGTGAATTGATATTATAGGAGTATTCCAGGCGATTTCAAACTGTAGCTATGTTGTTTGCATATCTGAAGTGCTGTCAGTAGCATTTATAATTCAAACTATCTGTGTTGCCAAAACCGTGTTTACCTTTTGTTGCCAGTATACAACATTACACATTTATGGGGCAAATAAAAAAATGTCCTTTGAGCCTCTAAACATGTTTAAAATGTCATTACTAGTCCATATCCATTTGCAGTGATTCATTATGGTGAACACAGGGAATTTGAACAAATCAGTCAATGTACATACCTCTGTTTATTTGCCAATTTCCAGTGAAGTCTCACACTAGTCGATTGTCGAATTCATACAATGCATTAATCCAAAACAAATTTTTTCCACAAAAAAGTATTTGCCGTGGTCCATAAACTACTTTCACAACATTGATCAGTTGTAACCTGACACTTGCCTTCATAGCTCCCAACAGTTCAAGAGTTCAAGAGTTCAAGAGTTCTCGCGCATGAACATAGTTAACTAAGCAACAGTGTAGACTCAGTCCATGATCGGCCAAAGAAAGGGTGTCAGGTTATCTGGCCGACTTGCTACATTATATATATATATATATATATATATATATATATATATATATATATATATATATATATATATATATATATAACCACAGCAAATCGTTTTTTTTTGCAGAAAAAATATGTTTATAATAGTTATACATAGTTCTTTGGTGAAACTATGTAGAAGATCAGCTATACACCCCAGATTTTGCGCTGGAGAAATGGGTGCCATTCAATGAAGATCCGTGGCTACAACATTGGGGGCTCTACGAAGGAGACATGATCTAATGCTGCGCTTCTAATATAGTAAATGCTATCTTTGGGTAAGAAAGCTACTTAAAAAAATACAATGTGGAATGTTTAGTGAAAATAATTCATTTATTTGAAATGCACTTCATGGTTCTCGTTTATCGCTTTCAATGACTGTAGCAGTAACCACACTCAACACTGCGTTTTTCCTTGATCCATTGATGCCCGAATTTAAGCTTCCATATAAAACCTAGCGGTTTGGCGAGATGTGAGACTTGAGCGTCTCTATTTCCATCTCAGAAAAATTAATTTTCTTTGCCAGATGTCGCTTACCCATGTCATTAATTTTAAGGACGAGGCCTCTAATCTGTGCATATATGTGGTTGTGATATTTAATTTAAGATTGATTTCAACCGTCTGATTTATCAACACCCATTTCATTCATGCGCTGGAACTGAAGTGATACAAATGTTTTGTAAATCACACATGAGCCCCATTTTAAGATGATTTCTGTACTCAGATCTACGCTGGTTTCTACGCACATTTGATAAATGAAGACCAATGTGTATTGCATCAGAGTGGGTTGGTTAATGTCCTGCTATACATGTAATCTGTAATGCACCAGAATATTTAATGTTTTAAAGTACTTTTAAAGTACTAAACTACAATAATTTAACAATAAATAACAGTTACACTGTTAACAAAATAAATGTTGAGTTGGTATGCTAACTAAACCAGCTTCAAACTTTAGCAGTTCTTTTGCAGAAAAATGACCATATATGCCTTCTCTGGCAAGATACTGTACAACATCCTCTCCTGACTTATTCTTTTGTGCTACTGTATCTCAGAGGTTCTCCCAAATTAAGTTTTCAGGAAACTATTTTGAAAACATAATTTATGTTGTATGTCAACATATTTAGGGTGTTTTTACATTTCAGCTGCACATTTTGTTATTAGGCCATATTCATCCTTTGATTATGTTGCACCTGCTACTTTCATGTCACCAGTTCACGCCTGAACATTCCACACCATTTAAAATTATATATTAACATTCACGGGTAAGGTTAGCCATGTGGTTACTGAGGTTAAGTTTAGTATTAGGGTTAACATTACTAAAATAAAATATATATACTATGCAACATGTTTGCTTCATTCTGGAATGGAGAACAAAAGATTTCATCTGGATTTCAACTCGCAAACTCTGTGATGAAAGTAGGGAAAATATGGCATTTTAAAAGTAGACTACAATTAAGATAGCTAGCTAATGGTAGACTACAGAGAAAGTCTGATATTATCTGTCAGTTTTGGAGCATCAGGAGGAAAATATTTAATGAGTAACCAATATTTGCATTCTGATCCGGTCCGATTCCTACCGGTTGCGTAGGAACCGGTTCCATAGTGGAACGAGGTTTCGGTACCCAACCCTACTCCCTACTGAGTGTCTCAAATTAGGACTTCTCATAGGATGGTTCTCCTATAATTCAGCAATATATTCAATAAACTAGTCAGTGTGAGGGTTCCCGGATCAGGTCCACTTCACACCTGAGACTGAAGATGCACCCATTCCCGACACACACGAACACAGCACCCAGTCCAGATCCCATTCCCATGACACTGACACTTCACTTCCCCACACTCACGAATGCAGCACACACCACAGAGACCAATCACCAGAATACTGACACCTGCCACAGCACTACAGTATATAGCCCAGTCACACACACAGTCTCATTGCGAGGTATTGTCTTTCATTAAGCTACTGAGCATTATATCCTGTATTCTGATTACCGTGTATTGACCTGTGTGTGTTTTTCCACTCTCGAGATTTGCCTGCCGTTATTGTACTTTAGCCTTTATTTGTAATTGTCTATGGAATAAAATGTGCATTCGAATTTTCGGGAATGTTGCATTGTTCCAGTCACTTACAGTGGCCGATTTGGGAATTAAGTAACGGGCTAAGAAGGTGTTTTAGTTACTGTTGTGTTGGAAACATGACCGGCACAATGATGTTGAGCAGTTTAAGGGTCTGAATCAGTCCTTTAAGAACAAAAAATAAAATCCTCTTTAGAGTGAAATCTGTTATTTTGAAGTTTTCTTCATTATCTTATGACAATGACACCATTGTCATCCAAGAGTGTGATTGCTATGAAATCAGGTCCTAAATCAGGTCAAATTTGTATGTACTGCGCATTGACTACTTTTCAGGAAGTGCATCTATATGAACAACTTCCGGCAGTCTCTCAATCTTCTTTCAACAAAGATCAGAGTGGATACTGAAGGAATAGAAGTTAAGTTTTTCAGACTTAAAAAAGGTAAAGCTTGATTTTACTTGGACTAATGCAGTACAATTACATGTCACTGTTGATTCATCATGGATATTGTATTTATTACAAAGCTAACCCACAATCAATAATGTTGTTGACTGTGGTAACTGCAATGACCTTTAGGACATTTTGTTATTTTCTGTTAGTCGTTTATGTACAGTGGATTTATGTTCAAAGTGATATATTATATTGTATATATTTATAATTGCTTATAATACAATTATATTTAGCGTAATGGTTGCAATATTTTTTTCAAACATAACAGAGTAGCAAAATGATAAATAAACTTTTAGACAATATAGACAAAAAGCACTGCACCAGATGCATCAAAACTGCTTGATAAAGTATTGTTTTCTCTGCAAACTATTAAATGCTGCCCTGTGTTTTTTATTTGTTTAATTGGTCAAATGACAGTTCAAGTCATTTATATTTTGTTTGTGATATTTACCCTGAAATTAGTTACATTTTTATTTTGCCCCACATTATAAATACTTGTATTGTTTGTGCTATGCACATTTTATAAATCTATTGCGGTAGGGGAATTCTGAGTGTTTAAATGTTGTGATCTTTGGTAAAACTGATCATTTAAATTATGTTTCTTTGCTTGTGCATAAATGCTGTATATCCATGCAGTAATGTAATGCCTACCATTAGTATATTACATACATTTTAAGCTTCAATTAAAGAAAATGTTTTTATCAATATGTATCGTAGCCCTTTGATCCCCTGCATGGCCTGCTATGGTGTTTTAATGAAAACCTCAGGCAGGAAGCAAGAAGTGAAAGCAACATTTAGAGAAAAGAAGGGCTGACAACTGAAGCAAATATTGTAGTTTGTGATATGTATCCTATAATTAGTTAAATTTGTATATTGACCCACATTATACATTCTTGTATTTTTTGTGCTATGCACATGTTATAAATCTATTGGGGTAGGGGAATTCTGAGTGGTTAAAAGTTGTGATCTTTGGTAAAACGGAGTTCTTATTCTTAATTTGTTTTCTGCTTGTGCATAAATATAGTATACTCAAGCAGTAATGTAATGCTTACAATTAATAAATTACATGCATTTTACTATTCAATAAAAAAAAAATGTTTTGCTGCCTTCTTTTGTTGATCCCCAAATCCTCCCAAAATGTCTGGGCCTGGCCACTTCTCTATGGTGTTTTAATGAAAACCTCAGACAGAAAGCAAGAAGTGAATGCAGCATTTAGAGATGCCAACTGAAACAAATATTGTAGATTAGTGGACTATTTTCAAGTGGTGGGAATGGTTGTCTTTGGTAAACCTGGTAGTTTGAATTATTATATTGCTTGCCCATAAATATAATACTTAACAGAAGTAAACTGCATATTCTACACACAAATCCATTGGAACCTCGAACAACTTGGCACTCAATACAACATTTTTTGTTGTAATTAAGATGCATTATGTAATTTTTTTAATTCTGACAGCCTTGATATATTTTCCAAATCCAGGTTCCAAGTGACTGGATATTCCCATAAATTGAATGTGTGACTTCTGCATATAGTCTGGAAGGACTGCACATCGGTTTGTGAAACTAAAATCAATCACTTATTGTCTGTTCTGAAGAGAGCCACAGAACTGAGTTAATTTGACCTCAAGAAGCATCATGGAATTGCTCAAACACAACTAACATTTGAAGAAATATGTTTTTTGATGTTGTGTATGACCTAAAACATGACAAGTTATATAAGGTTTAAATTCAGCAAATGAGTATTGGTCACTAACTTATAGTCATGGTTCGAAAGTCTTAATTTTCTCAAAAGGACAAGAAAAATATGTTTCACTTTATTTGGACAGTCAAAATGAGTAAGTTTAGGGTTAGGATTATATTTAGAGTTAGTTTAAGAGTAAGGGAAAATGTTAGGTTAAGAGATAGGATGGGGTTTAGGTTAGGGTTACGTTTAGTAGATTGTTAATTTAATCATTATTGATTGTCTGTAGACCATTATTGATAGTCTTTAGACTATTTAATAGTATATAAAGCATCTACAGATAGACTGTCCAAATAAAAAAATCAGGAAAAAAATCAAGCATTTGTTATATTTATATGTCTTATAGAGGAGCGCTATTATTTTGAAGGGACAAATCAGAGTTTGTGTTGCAGGCACAATATAATGTTGCCATGCAAACAGGTTTCGCTTATGTCTCGGGCCGGCCCTGGCTGTGCTCCCCCAACTGACGTTGTTTTATATCTAACCATTAGTAACCCCATGCCTAACCTTAACCTAAGTAACATCATGCCTAACCTTAACCCTAACCTCCTGTCATTGACTTACATTGTGGGCCCATCAAAGAATTTTGGCCCACAGATGTTGAGTTAGGCAACCGTGTTCATTTCATGGTATTCTGTGAGATCATGTTGTTAAATGTACTTTGACTTTTATTTAAAATAAAAACTTAATTAAGACAAGGTATGTGGTGTGTTACCTAATCAACTGTTTAGTTTTTGACAGTAAATGTTTATTTTGAAATTGATGCATGCAACACAGGCAATTAAGCCAAAAGAAAGTCCCAGAAAATCTATCAAAAATCTGTCCCCTTAATGACGGATCTGGGTTTTTAAAGACATAAACATGAAAATATATACATATATTGTTGTATGTCCATATTTGTATGTCCCCCAAACTTTGTCACACTGGCCCTTAAGACCTGGGGGCATACCAATATGAATTTTGAGGTCTTATTCTTCATGGTTTACATGCATTTACCCATAAACTAAAAAACGTTTTTTTTGTAATTTTGGGCTCTATATGACATACCAGAAGAAAATCAATGTCTCAGAATGTTGGATTTTATGTATTCCTCACCCCACCCCTTGACCTAGAAGTGTAACATCCAGCCCTGTGTTAGGCTGTTTATGTTCCCTTGTATGTTCAGTGATGTCTCCTGTGTTCTGTCTTGCATCCTCGGTGTATTGAGTATTTGATAATACAGTGGTTTGGTTATATTCCTTTGAGTGCTCCCTAATGTATTGTGGTCTGTGGTTCCCCCTGGTGTCCCTTCTGTGTCTCACAGGTGCAGGTCTGATGTCATCAGTGTGGGACGGTGTGTACATGTTGATTGGCACGGGTGTATCCTATTGTCTCTGATTGGTATGTGTATTTAGCCCTTGTGTTTCTGCCTTGTCCTTGTTCGTCAATGCTTCCTGTTACGTGTCTCGTAAAAGTACTTAAGAGTTGTCAGTATCTCATGTTTCGCCCCACGTGGCAGTGTATTGTTTTTATAATAAATATAGTTTGGATTATTGAACCTTCACGCCTGTCTCTCACTTATATCCCCGGGAGACTGTGACAAGAAGGGTTAAACACTACCATGGTCTAGAACTGTGACACTACATGATATTTTCAACAACGAAAGCAACAACATACCGTATCAAGTTAGCAATCAAACATTTTTTTACTGTATCTAAGTGTAATTGGAAATATATTTCAGCTAGTTGATATGTAGCTAAAAAGATTACCACCTATTATCTGCAACTGTCCTGTAAGGTCTGGGGGTACTTCCTTATATTTTCTTGCTCTTCTAATTTGGTATTTTAGTATGTGATTGTTCTGGGCCCGGTTCCCCGATAACGTTCACACTTAGCGCGCTAAGAAGACTTAAAAAGATATATCTTACCGAAGTTGTTTATGTTCCTAAGTGTGTTCCCCGAAGTGTCCCTTAGGAAACTTCTTAACACGCTGCCTCTTAAGTTCGACATTACAAAGGCGCTGTTCCAAGGGAAGGTGCTGAATTTGTTGGCATCGATTGCTCAGGAATCGATTTTTCACTTCATGCAAAGGTGCATTAAGAGGGACAACACGTTCTATGTAAATGAAACATTCCTCAAATTATTCCAGTAACATTTATTTTAGCATAGATTTAAGTTATCAGTAAAATATAGACTATTAATTAAATTATCAAATTGTCAGTAATGTGTTCACACGATATGTTGTGACTGGTAGACGAACCGGGTATCCCTCGCTAATCATCCACCCTCCTCATCCTGTTGTGCCACTTGTCCCGCTTCTTGACGTGGGTTTAACGACTTCTAAAAATATGTAATACACTTTTATATCAATGGTAAGGTACTTACAATCAGAATTGATTGACAAGCAGCTTCAGTTACTTCTGTTTAATGTGGTTTTGATTGCCATAGGTTGCTTTTTATTGTAAACATTAACCAATCTACAATGAACAGAGAGAGAGAGTTAGATAGAGTATATGGTGGGGAATCAACGTAAAAACAGGGCACCAAGCTTCTCATCAGAGGAACTTGAGGTTTTGCTGGACGAGGTGAGCTTGCACAAGGTGACACTGTTTTCCAGCTTTCGGAATAACATGTGCAACAGCAACAAAAAAGAGCTACGGTGCGACTTAGCAAGGCTGCCTCCGGATCAGGCACATCGAGGTCCTGGCAGGACGTCAGGAAAAATCTCAAAAGGGCTTAAGTTTTGCCGAATAAAACAATTGACATGTACTAAAGGGCTCCGCGGCCGGCACCGTCTTTGCTTCAATACAAGGACATGTTGGATCGCTGCCTTAGTTGGTCGCTTACTGGACACCATCATGCTTACCCATTTATAGATCTTAGCCATTTAGAGCCAAATTGTTTGCCAGACTTTAATTATCAAAAGTGATTGCCAATTTAAACGCTTTAATGACATTACGAAATAGCCTAGGCTAATTACCACATATTAGTTCTGATACCAAATAAAGTCAATTTCATAAATAGGCCTGTATCCATTGCGAACATATTTTATTATTAGTCTTAAAATGTCCATAAACTCATTGTTGAGCCACAACATTGTCAACATACCATAGTTTGACTTGTACTGTGCTGCACTGATTTCTAAAGACTGCTGCACAGTGGCGGCAACTAGCGGCTTGAGCTCAACCAACGCTAAGAGAGAGCTTACGAATGGTCCAGACCAACCTTACGAAAGTGTGACTTACAGACGATATACTTAGCGTATGAACGTGTCGGGAACCGTGCCATTAGGTTAAGAGAGAGGTTAAGGAATAGGTTAAGAACTACGTAGCAATAAGAACGTTTTGGGGAACCGGGCCCTGGTTGTATTTGCATTTTTTGTTGATGTTCAAGTTCTATTTGGTTCTTGGATATCTCTATTCATTGTTACTTGTTTGGTTCTGAAACTGTGTTTTCTTAGTTTGTTGACATAGCCCTAACACTGATTTAGTAATGTTTGTCACCTGTGATTTAGGTGTACCTATTCTAATTATGTCTATATAGTTCAGTTCTGTTTTGTTAGCCCTTTCTGAGGTATTGTTTGAATTCTGAGCTTACTGAGCTGTTTTTAATTTACTATTCTCCTTCGAGTTTCAAGTCTTTAAATTTCCCGTGTTTTGACCTAAACTGTTGTGTTTTTTTACTTAGTCTTAGCCTTGCAATTATCTACTATTTGCCTCTATATTTTGGATATACCAGTTTTGCCTTCCTTTTTGACTGTTTTTCTGCTGTGGCATTACTTGAACCATCAACTACCCAAAACTAAACAATAAACCTACAAACTTCGGCACATAATTACTTTGTTGGAAGGACATTTTTATACACCTCAGCTTATCCAGTGTTTAATAAAAATTGTCAGTGTGGACTCATATACAGTGGACACTGAGACCAGTGTTGTATTATTTTTTTTTTTTAACAATGTGTTTATTGCAGATAAACCTTGGGTGCAGACCACTTTGATCATACAAGCAACATCATTTTCCATTTTCTTATACATACAATAACACAGTAACAGTAACAATAAGCAGCAACAATGATCATACAAATTATAGTCATTTGGCGGTACAACATGGTGAATCTCCATAGCAAATGGCAGGACTTTGTAAGAGAGCGAGAAGCAAACCCGGAGTCAATCAAACCGCTACCTCCCTTAGACCCCCCAAATGTTTTAAGATCGGTCCCCATGCCCTAATAAATACATTCTTCCTCCCTGTATTCAAGAATCTGAGCTTCTCCAGATGGAGGACCTCGCCCAACTCTCTTAACCACATCTCTAATGAGGGCGCTGCCTTGGACTTCCATAACCGCAATATAATTTTTTTTGCCAGCACCATACCCAGATACACGGGCCATTTGTCCCTGCTAGAGTTCAAAACAGTGTCTTTAGTGGATCCCAAGATGGCAACCAGAGGGCTGAGACAAGTGTTAAGGAGAAAAATGTGTATTATCTGCAAGTTGCTTTGGGTGTGAAAGTGAAAATAATAATGAAGTGTCTATTTGCACCCCCGGTACGAATAGCCAAGGCCATACAGCTGATCTATTCTTCACCCTGTGACGTAACAACAAAAACACATTGCTCGCATGCCCGATTTCATGGCCGACATGGATCTGCCTTGACAGCAGGAAGTGGCATATTACGAAAAGTTTGCCTCTAAAGTTTATAACAGTTGAATTTCTAGCAGAAAATGGATGCCATAATTCGGTCTTCAGTGAAAGCATCCAATCGTTCATTTGTTAGTACATATTCTTTGTATTGAGTATGGTTACATAGCAACCGAAGCTTAAAGAGACCGAGTGGTCAATGCATAGAAATTAAATCTATAGAAGCCTTATTAAACTGTTTTGCTTGGTCATTCGATTAGTACACAAAAAAATGGAGACGGTTGGAGACGGTTGGAGACGGTTGTCACGGTAACAACACGCAAATCGATTTAATGTGGAAGTAGGGCGCTAGATCTTTGCAATGGATGGTACACGTAAAAATGGCTTCCGCTCTGACCATTCTGCTACATTTATTTGCATTGGAATGTCACTTCTAATCATTCCATTTCTATGGGTCAATGATTGTACTACGTTCCCCAAGACCTGTTAGATGAGTGGTTGGAACAGTGAGCTATGGCCTGGGAGTCTGGGGTTTGATTGGTCAGTGAAGATTATTTTTGTGCTATTGAGTACATGTTTCAAATTTCATGGTTGGAATTATTCAAGTAATTTAATATGATAGTTTGCTTGAGGAATTGACATTATTCTCATTATGACATGCCAGCCAACAGCAAAAGTTGAGTTTTGAGGTAAAAGCTTCTACATAGTTGTGTAGAAAATGTATTATTATAAGTAGATCATGACTTAAATAAGAATGGTGTGTATCATAAAAGAGACATTACCATTGCAGATTTTGCATTAAAGTTATAGTCAAATAAGTAGGTGCTGTAATAGGTTATTTTGCAATGTGCACCATCTATGAGTGGAAGCAAAGCAACTTATGAGTTCAGCATGTTGTAACTCATGAAAAGGTAATGTCAACAATAACAACTTTTAATGTTGTGATTGCTATATGACTTGTTATGAGGATAAATGTGTGTCTCTGTGCAGCTGTAGCCGGCTCCTCTACAGAAAACAACCCTTGGAACTAGCCTGCCTTTGATCAAGCTATCACATGATCACGCATTAGCCTAATAGTAGCCAATACATGGCGATACAGCTCTTAAACTGTTAAAAACTAAATTACTGTACAGCTGGTAAATAAACCCATGCACTTTGATAAGCATCAGAACAAGTGTGAGATATTAAATATGTGTGTTTTACAACACTTCTTTAACCTGTTGAGGAGTACTGTCACAAGTATGTGATGAGCTGCTACTGGGCCCCTGGGAGAACAGTCACAAATATGTGATTAGAACATTAGCGCAGTATTATGATGTCATAAGGAAAAATGTTGAGAGATTTCAACATTTTCCCACTAGTTTTTTGTTTAATTACATTGTGTGATCAATATGCCAGGGTACAGGCACCTGGGTGCAAATAGCATTAATTTCTAATTGCACCAGGGTACGAATAGCATAAACTGCAAATAGACTCACACAAATTAATAATATTTAGTTTTTTGTCATTTTCTCTTAGCGGGAAAAGAAGACTAAGAAGACCAGGTCAAGACTAATCATCTGAACTGTAAGATACATAATTTACTTTGTGAAGTTATTCACTGTTTCCTATGACATCCCACTCTGTCCGTTTTTAATGTATGACTCACAGTATCTCAATAAACATGTTTTCACTTTCTAAAAGGATGGAAAACATCTCAGAGAGCACAAAACCTGATGGAGGACCGCCTGAGGCAGAGATCAGCACATGGACAAAGGAAGGGGTGTCGGTAAAGACAGTGGTAGTGGTGGTAGCGATAGCAGCACTGATACCTGCTGGAGAAGAAGCTGAGGTGGAAGCAGGGAAGGTGGTGGTGTCGGCGTTGGTGTCAGGCCTTGTGTTTGGGTTAGTGTCTGGAAGAGTTTCAAAAAGATTATCAAGGGATGGGCCAAGTATAGTTAGAAAAGCAGCACAGATCGAGAAAAGATCAAGGATTGTGTCATGGGTACCGTCGTGGTTATGTCCATTTTTAAGGTCATGTGGACAGTTAGTGACCAAGGTAGTTCAAGGAATACAGATAGTGTTAAGGGTAGTCTTCAGTTTAGGGCAAGTGCCAGGGTTAGTGTCTGGGTTAGTGTCAGGGGTAGTCTCTAGATTAAGTATATTTCTTGTTACAATGGTTGTGTCTGGTATAGTATCAGGAGCAGTCTCATGGGTTGTGCCTGGGTTAGTGTCATGGTTAGGGCTGGTGCTAGGTTCGTTTTGTGATGAGGTAATAACTTTAGTGTCTGGGCTAGTGTCAGGGCGCATGTCAGGGGTTGAGGGGCAGCTATAATGAGATATGTAGAGGGAATGGACATTCAGGGGAGAACTTTGTTTTTGGGGCTGTGTGTATGTTTGGTACTGTTATGGGTAGCCATTTTGAGGACATCTGGGATATGGGCAGTGGCAGTGATATTAGGAGGGATAGCATTAGGCATATGGAAAGATTAATGGGCAAACATTTATTTTCATGGAAGGCCAGGGACATTAAAGGATACTAAAATGTCTGTTTACCATAGAACTGCCAAATGCCCACCGATGTAGAGTTTTAGTTTGTATTTAAAATGAGTTTGTTATTTTGAAAGTGACCCCCTCCTTCCATGACTTTTCCTAAATATGTGTATTTTACATTTTTCCGTTGTCGGAATTTTTTAATTCACTGTCCGAAAGCTATTTGGAGACTATTTGCACTGATTCCTACTTAAATCTGATGGAATCTGAAAATGTTAATTTATGTTGAATCCTTATGTACTGGAATTAAACCAATCTTTCTACATTCGGTACACTTGTAGAATTGTTTCAGAACAGGAAATGTGGGCTGTTGTCCAAAGACACATGATTTATTATCTACTAGATTTGTGTTTACAGATAATGTAGTAGTGGAAAAAGATGTTATGTACAATGGTTTATCAAAATAGTACAGATAACAGTTGGACATAAAGCATTTTTATTAAATATGATATGTAGTGTATTATTTAGTGTATTGCAAAGATCAATAGTTTGGATGAAAAACAGTATCTCACAAAAGTGAGTATACCCCTCACATTAATACAAACTTTTGATTATAACTTTTCATGTGACAACACTGAAGAAATTACATTTTGCCATAATGTAAAGTAATGAGTGTACAGCTTGTATAACAGTGTAAATTTGGTTTCCCCTCAAAATAACTCAACACAGCCATTAAGGTCTAAACCGCTGGCAACAAAAGTGAGTAAACCCCTGAGTAAAAATGTCAAAATTGGGCCCATAGTGTCAATATTTTGTGTGGCCACCATTATCTTCCAGCACTGTCTTAACCTTCTTGGGCATGGAGTTCACCAGAGCTTTACAGGTTGCCACTGGAGTCCTCTTCCACTCCATGATGACAACACAGTGCTGGTGGATGTTAGAGACACACCTTCCATTTGAGGATGCCCCACAGATGGTTAATAGGATTTAGTTCTGGAGACATGCTTAGCCAGTCCATCACCTTTACCCTCAGCTTCTTTAGCAAGGCAGTGGTCATCTTGGAGTTGTGCATGGGGTCGTTATCATGTTGGAATACTGCCCTGCGGCCCAGTCTCTGAAGGGAGCGGATCATGCTCTGCTTCAGTATGTCACAGTACATGTTGGCATTCATGGTTCCCTCAATGAACTGTAGCTCCCCAGTGCCGGCAGCACCCAGAACATGACACTCCCACCACCATGCTTGACTGTAGGCAAGACACATACACTTTGTACTTTTCACCTGGTTGCTGCCACACATGCTTCACACCATCTGAACTAAATAAGTTTATTCGTCGACAACTTCTTTGGTCGACCATGGTGAGGCCTGTTCTGAGTGGAACCTGTCCTGTTAAACCGCTGTATGGTTTTGGCCAACGTTCTACAGCTCAGTTTCAGGGTCTTGGTGTAGTGGGAAAATAATGTGTTCACAGGACCAAATATTGACTATCTCCACATTGGGCTGCACAAGGCATGTTTTTTGTGTCCAGATAACTATTCTAGTTGGCTGGCCAGAATGTTGGAGGTTTCTACAGTAAAGTGTTTGTTTCCCTACCTGGGGTGGGACAGTTCAATATCATGTAAATGTGTGAGGCCATTTCTGTTGTATTGGTATTCACGCCAGTACGGCGGTTCCACAGGAAACGTATGTTTTCCCCCCTTGGAAGGGACATTTCAATTACATGTAAATGTCATGACACTGTTCTATTGTTGATGCCAAGGCTAGCGCCAGCAAGACTGTGCATAATTTGA
>JACXGM010009727.1:14754-27280 GCA_016801145.1 Umbra pygmaea | reverse complement strand
TCTCTCTCTCTCTCAATGAGAAAAAACAGGCAAAGTGTTGTTAAAGTAAGAGCCAGACGGAATTCTGGGACACCTGACAGGTTGATCTTCATTTAAATTCCTTGTCGCCACGGTGACAACATCACATGCTCATCGCTCATGCCTAATTTGCGTAATAAAGATTAATAACACTTTTCTTACACACCTTTTTCACACTCCGGTAGTCAGTAAGGTAAAGCTGTGTAAAAAGGGCAAGGCTCTCAAGTGTTACTTGTGAGACGGTACCGTATATGTAGACATCCTAACAGGAAATACAGATCGACGTATTGTCTCCATATAGATTTCCACAGAATTGCACTGAACTGTAGTTACCCAAAACATCAGCTCTGGAAAAAAGCTGAATGCTACAAAAATAAAAAGCACCTGCTACTGCTCTCTCTCCCCTTTACACTTTTTTTTAACAACACAATCTCGATCCGTACCCACAAAGTGCCGTTTGGTTAATGGGTGGAGATTTCCTGCTATGGAGCGGATCCTAAGTGTTATTGCCGACACGCCTGAGGCTCGTACGCGTTTCAGCTAGCACATTTGAACATCCAATTCCGATGCAATTCATAAACAGGGCCCTAGCTGCTAGTAGTCCTACCACCACTACTGATGTCGTCACAATAACTATCTCCTCTGTCACTGCGATTCCATTATAGATTTAAACACAAAAAGCGTGGAGCTCCTCTGGTTACTCTTGTCCAGGGAATGAGATATGCCCCCTGTGGGCCTCAAAGAACAGAACACGGCAAAACAGGATGCCATAATTGTGCAGTGGGTGTATTGGCCACGTAAACTCAAAGCACAGAGTAGTAATGTGTTCAGTGACATCTGTTTTTAACTGGGGCGCGTTCTGTTTTTTTCTCACAAGTGGCACCTTTTATAAAAGACTAAACCCCCCACCTCATGTGTCTTTTCTCCATCTTTCAGAACCCCTAAACTGAGTGAACCGAACCGGGCAGACCGAACTAGGAAAGTGGTTGTCAACGAAGACCGGATGAAAGTTTAGCAGTTTGTCTATTGTTGAAAATAGTATTCTAGGGTTATTTCCACTTTCTATAATGATCCTGGAAAAGTGGTTCTTTCTTGCAGCACACACAGTGTTATTCTATGTCGTGAGGGATTTTTTGTGTTACCTTTAGTGTTATAAATCCATCTACACTTTGTGAAGTTGATACCTGTGTGTGCGTGCGTGTGTGGGGGGGTACCTTTTGGGTGATGACATTGACCCATGGGGATGTACAGTTGCTGAGGTTGGGCCCTTGGGAGTCCCAGTAGCCTTCGGGACCCATACACAGATACACGGCCACACCTGTGGAAGATAACAACCAGCGTTGGAGGTAATAAGGCCAAGCGGGTGGATTGGTATCTCCAAGCTCAGCCTGGAACTCAATGCAATGCAACCAACCTCCATGAACATGTTGGTGAAGAACAAAGTCTGTTCATCTGAATGTATCTGTAGGGGCATGTTTGGGGCACTATTTCAGTATGAAAACCACTCTGCCAAACATGCTTCAGTTAACAACCATCACCTGGGGTTAATAGAAAAAATATGATGCGAGATGCATACTTTATTCTGGCAACAGATTCATTGTTTGTCCGTATACAACATGTTGAAGTTCAGATGGTGGAAAATGTGCCTTTGCTTGTAGAATATCCGTAGTCAAATCAAACTACTGCATCCTTGAAACCTTTCGCTGGATTATATAAAGAAATATAATCAACTGGTTTCACCTGGAGAAACATAAATTAAGTCATTGTTTCTGTGGCAGCACTCAGGAGAATATTGTGTATTTAGTAATTAGGAGGAAGCACTCTACATGTGTTAAATGGGTGTGACAGTTGAACTTATGGCAAAAATACAGCCAAGTGTGTTCCAATGTATTGGTATATCCTGGAGTTCATTACAAAAGGTCAATTAACTTTGCCTGAGGGAGACAACTGCTGCTGTCGGGTATGTGGTGTGACACGTGTGTGTGTGTGTAGGTTGACATTCAGATCTCCTGCTATGTGTGTGTGTGTGTTGACGTTCTGATCTTCTATTCCAAAAGATGCAGTGCAGTCAACCACTGGATAACCCGACAAACCCATAAATTTACACTAGTTACTAAAATAATCACAAAATAGCCTTGGCACAAAACAGCACCTAGTATCATGCTGACAAATTACAAATGCGGGGCTGTGATGCTAATATTTCACAGGCCCAACTACACCTATTGGTCTGTGTGAGTGTGTGTGTGTGTGTGTGTGTGTGTGTGTGTGTGTGTGTGTGTGTGTGTGTGTGTGTGTGTGTGTGTGTGTGTGTGTCTGTGTGTGTGTGTGTGTGTGTGTGTCTGTGTGTGCGCGAGCACGCCATGCGTTTGTGTGTATGGGTTTGGATGTCACTTTTGCTACACTGAGCATCGAAACAAAGCCAAATGAAAGTGACTACACTACTATTAGTACTTAGACTAAATAAAACTGTGTTGCAATACAAATTGTGTAATAAAGTAGTCACGGACACTAACAATGCGGTACATTAAAGTAAAATAGGATGCTATATACAGGGTGTACAAACATTGTCAAGCTGAATTCAAGGGTATTCAATGACTTATTTTAAAATGACCTCAATTTAATATTATATTGCTGTTGTATTAAAAAATATCCAAAATTATGCATAAAGTGTTGTTGCAGTTTCAAGGCCTTCGCAATAGAACTACGTATTTGCATAAAATGTAACTAGACAAGCGAATAATGATTCTCTTCTAAAGTAGGAATGTGACAATAATGTGGACATCGCCTGTTTGAATATATTGGATGCATGCATGTTGATAGCCTTCCATTGAAAACTGGTTCTCAAATTGATTCACCTAGTCCTCCGTTTCATGTGGAAACATCTACGGTGTCCCATGAGGTAATTTAAAATGGATTATTAGGTTGCAAAAACATGTTTAGTTATTTTACCCAACAATATTTTCTTTAAATCATTTATTTTCAAACAATACATTCGAATATTTTCTCCAACTGGTGAGTCTGGGAGGTAACCGTCACAAAGAATCTAGAACAATGCTCCGGGCAGAAGTAGAGTATTAAAAATGAATGTGCTTCCTTAAAAAATTGCTGGTACAGCTTTTCATACAGCCCCAGCTCAATTCACGTAACACAAACTTAAATGAACACACCGAAAATACAGAGATCATTCCACTGCCGACCTTCTGATTTCATTAGTCGGAACCAGTGTTGGGCATAGTTACTTTTAGGATTCCTTTTTACTTACTTGATGAGTTCACTAGTTTTGGGAAGTCCCTAATTGAGACAAAATGATCAGGTAAATGGAGTTCATATCTTACTGGTGACCATGATTGATATGTTCTTTACTCTTTCTATTTTTTTATAGGTCACTGTTATATATGAACTCCATTTATGAAGTCCATTTACCTGATAATTTTGTCTTAATTAGGGACTTCCCAAAACTTGTGAACTCATCAAGTAACTAAAAAGTAATCCAAAAAGTAACTATGCCCAACACTGGTCGGAACCACTAAAAACGTTAACATGCATAATATTGTCAGACTGTCATTCATCTGTCAAAATGTATCCAAAAATATAAATCACCAACTATCACACTTTATATAAAAAGCCATTTGGAAAATGATTGCTGGAAGCTTAAGCATTTATTTGATTTTATGAACTAACCATGTTAAATTTGACAATGACTTGAATTTGGTGGAAGTTACCTTTCCAAGCTTTTTCTAGAGAAGCTGCATTGACACAGGCTGCACCTCACTACTGTATATGTAAGTTATTATGTATTACCTGTAGATCTATGAGACAGTTAGATGACTGTCACTGATAACTGTTATGTTCTTTACCGTGAATTATGCATTACGTCAGCCAATTATCAAGATCATATATCAAAAAGTAATGCTTTACGCCCTGGAGGCAGGACTTAGGTCTCATCTATAAAAGGACAAGTCAAGTTCACCTCGTCACATTCCCTACAACACTGACAAAAAGTTCGGAATGAGAGTTGTCCTTTTGTCGCACGGATCCATACTTGCGTACATAATTTATCATATTTGTCTACCTAATGGATGACCTGTGTCAGGAGCGGTGTCAACAAGACATCAAGCAACGCCGGGACTCGCACTTCTCAGACAAATTGGCGAGCAGGCAGCAGGCATGATGGCTGACCTCAGTTCATAGAGTAGTAATACCATGTGGCAGCTGCACAAATGTCAGACGAAGAATCCTCCAGGATTTGGCTAGATTCCTGTTGGACTGGTCCCACCAACACTGCTCCTGGCGCTACTTTAACCTTAAGGTTGTAGGACTGGAAAATAGTGACCAATGAGAGAGCAGATGTTTAGAGAGCAGTAAGCCATGCTTCCTTCTATGGCAGCATGTAAAAGCGAGACAGTAGACATGACACGTCCTGAACAACACCTGTAGTTGTACCTGACTGGACACAGTTGAGGCGCGTGTAGGTCTTTGTCTCACAATGGAAGCAGAGTGCAACATTTATACTCGAGTACACGGTTGATGTACTAAGAGAGAGCACTTCAAGTGGAAAAGGACAGATTCTTGAGAAGGGACCTTCCAGTTAAACAGGACAGCAGGACAACCGCACGTTTAGAAAAGAGAGAAAAAGACACAAATTGGAGAGTCACGCATTTGCACGCTCTCAAACTGGAGCTGGAGCGCTCGGGAGTGAATGAAGGAAAACAGACGCAGGAGTTAACAGCATCAGCGGTGTTGTGTTTCATACTTTTTTCTTTCTTGCGTCAAAGCCTATAATACAAGAGAGCTAGCGAAATTGTCCCGGACTGATGAGAGAGACAGAAAGTTTGCCAGAAAGGGTGGGTCTTCAGCTGGTGCATAGAAACATATGAGAGACTAGTGAAACAGACAAAAAGAAAGAGACAGAAGGAGAGAGTCAGAGAGAGAAGGAGAGAGACAGAGAGAGAAGGAGAGAGACAGAGAGAGAAGGAGAGAGACAGAGCAAAAGAGAAAGAAAGAAAGAAAGAAAGAAAGAAAGAAAGAAAGAAAGAAAGAAAGAAAGAAAGAAAGAAAGAAAGAAAGAAAGAGAAAGAAAGAGAGAGAGACAGAGAGAGACAGAGAGAGACAGAGAGAGACAGAGAGAGACAGAGAGAGACAGAGAGAGACAGAGAGAGAGAGAGAGAGAGAGAGAGAGAGAGAGAGAGAGAGAGAGAGAGAGAGAGAGACAGAGAGAGAGAGACAGAGAGAGACAGAGAGAGACAGAGACAAAGAGAGACAAAGAGAGACAAAGAGAGACAAAGAGAGAGAGAGAGCAAGAGGACCTCAGACAGCTGCACCCTCTGCTGGCAGATAACAGAGGAGGTCCTTGCTGATGAGTAAATACCTGTTTAACATTAATAAAGAGCTACAATGACTTGACAAAGATGAGGAGTCCATCTTCCTCTCTCTTTTAGAGATAAGACGTGAAGTTGAGCAGCTAGGTCAGAGAAGTATTTAAAAATACGCTCTTGATGATTGGCCGATACCAATAAAGTCATCAGTAACAACACAAATATACATATTCAAGATTATTATTGGAATATCGAATCCGGCAATTAAGAGCTGCAATGTTACAGCCTGTAATCAAATTACTCTTTTTAATGTGAATTAGTTGCAATTTTTCATCTCTCATTACCTGTCTGTTCAAACTACTACAGTAGATGTCGACGCCATAGGAATAGTCAGCATATTGATAAAGCTTGTCTAGGCAAGCGGTAATCCCACACTCACCATTTATTATGACGTCCTTACAATGCCTGAACTGAAATATCCTACAATTTTTAAGGACGGAGTTTAGCAAATACCTTATTTTGAAGGTATTCCAGTACTTGATTTTTCTAGCTTCAAGCACCCTGAGCTCTCTCCACTAACCCAGCATTTGGTTTGTAAATTCTAATGTATTTGCGATATAGAGAGGAAAAGTGGATAAGTTCAAAATGTGTGCAATGACACTGATAGTATTTACACTCAATCTGGGTATGAACTGCAATGGTGTCTATTTTACAAACTGTCTACGACTCTATTGAGGAAAAAACGAAATATGCCGGCCTTAGATTGATAAATGTCCATGTGAAATACAGTGAAGGACGATGGGTAACACTAACTAATATATAGCTTTGACTGACACATAATTTCCTTCTCAGTCCTCTTAGGACCGCCCTATGTTTGATACTGTGTTTATCAGATAGGCCTCAACCTGACTCAGGCGAAAGAGACACAGAGATAGAACGAGAACCGTAGAGAGAGAAGGGGAAGAAAAAGATAATGACAACAAGTGAAAGAGAGAAAGAGAGCAGATTCAAGGAACTTTCAAAGGCAGTCTGTGAGGAAACTCATAAAATCGGCCCCGGCCTCATCCGTTCTCCACCTCATTCGTCTGAAGTGCGGCAGGCTTTGAAGAGAGAAGAGCTGAGGGGCGTCCATGCAATGTCCCTCTTATCCTGCCCTATGTAGGTGCTATTTGAGAGGCCTTGTTCTGGGGACCGGTGTCAACGGTTAATGGGGAGAAGGGACGGACACACAGGGAACCCCACCCCTGACTGCATTGTTTACAGGCTTGTAGTCTAAAATTGTCTAAAAATCTGCAGCTCCCCCACGGTCCATTCTATTTCATTCTAAAAATTAAAGGTGACCTTATATCAGAAGGTCAACTTTAAGACTGTTTGCATGGCACCAAAAACAACCAACACCGTGCTAAGGTTAAAATCATAACGCATTCTTATTAATAAATGTATACTTTTGCTAATGACAATATCTAAGATAATTTCTTCCATCTATCCTTGCAATCACTATTTATACAGGGGTCTATGCACTCGATGTACTTCAGAAGCCGAGAGTGTAATGTGCGTTATCCGTTGCCTTTGGCATGTGACAATTGATACCAGTTGGCTAAGGAGACGAGGAGGAAACGAGTCTTACAAACACAAAGTGCCTTGCCCTCGTAAAAGAGCAGACACACAACTGTGATTAGTGTTAATTAATTAGGCTAATTGTTTCCTGGGAGTAAAGAAGCGGGGGGGGGTGAGTTCACCACATGCTTCCATCCATACCGCTCTTTTATTTAGCTTCTCCATCTCAGCCAGTCAAGCATAAGATTAGGAAATATGCCAAACAACTTTAATATGTCTTCTAAAGGTGGCTATTGATAATTGAGAAAGGTGGTGGGGGGCCCAGTGAGAAAGAGCAGATTCAAGGGCAAAGCTCCTTTCCTCAGGGCCGGTTCATTCGGGGCCCCGCGGCAGAGTATTGGCCCCTGACCTCCAGACTCTTTGCTGAAGGCTGTAAGTTGGCAACGTTATGCATGAGTTCTACTGTGCTACATTCTATACAATGATTCAGTTGCTAACAGCGTTGGTGCAAGGTCACATGTTTGACTCCGGCATGTTTCATAAATCTATTTTGGTCAAATTAAAAATATTCACTAAAATGCCTACTGTACAGTATTTTTTAAAACACAAATCTAGTCAATGTTTATTCATTCTTTGTCTTCTGCATTAGTGTGTCAGTAGAAAAAAAAACAATTTTTAAATTTGCTAAATTTAAATAATATTTGCCAAAAAATGCAATATTGCAGAGATATTATTTACATTGTGTTATAGAAAGTAATAGGCGCTAATGATCAATTACCTAATGAGTTAAACTAAACTTAACTGAAACAGGAATGGGTGTAGAAGGAAATGAACTGGGTGAAGGACAACCAACTAAAAAGGTGAAGGTGTGACACAGTGATTAAAAAAAAAATTCACAGTGTACTGCTGTATATTATTGGTTTCATACTTAGGAATCATTCTGTATTTTTTAAAGCAGGTATACAGAATATTTTTTTATGTGCTTAAGACTTTAACAGTATCTTACATGTGTGCTTTTAAGGCTTGAATTGATGCAATGACTAAAAAATAAAACTAAAATGATTAAAACAACATTAGTTGCACTGGTTAGCAATGTTACTTGGATGACGAAAAGCTATAATTTGGCTAACAATAGTAGGTTAACATACTACTACCAGGGCCCAAAGTGGGGTAACCAAAACAGCATTACCTATTGCTCCAGCTGGGCATGGTTGTCTTGACAACAGTCCCTGTCTGGTCTTTGGCCAGGATATGTCAGACAGGACCACCGGGTTACAGTACTCAAAGCCAATGTTGGGAAGCTTGGAGGATGGAGATGACCTGGTGTTGACCTCTGGAATATTGCCCTCTGCTGGTGGTAACGGGGACATGGTGGTGGAGATGATGTGTGGCCGCTGGTCAACAGGGGTCGTCGTCGACGTTGGCGTGGTGGTGGTGGTCGTGGTGGTGGCCGTCGACGTGGTTGTCGAAGAAACCGCCGTTGGTCTAGTGGTAGTTCGTGTCGTCGTGGTATCCATTAGCACGATTACAGATGAAGACGCTTCTGCATTCAAGGGAACAGAAAGAGTGACAATGACTGGACTGACCGATAAAAAAGTCATTTTTCTAGTGTTAAGAGAGTAAAAATAACTGCCTTTTAAATTGAACAGGGTGGACAGACTTAAAAAAATAAAAAATAAAAACATAAAACAAATCTTCAGTACTTCACTCACAGTTCATTTACGTCTAAGAGGGGAATTTATTTCAAGGCCAGCACAAAAATACTCAGAGGGGTTCCATTTTTCTATCCCCCCCATGTCAGGTTAAAAGCAGATAGTTCGAAGTGGATCAATTGGAGATTGCAGGTATGTCTCAGATGTGTCGGCTCATTATTTCGCCTCGGTGCCGGACGACTCCCCCAGCAATGTTGTGCGTGCATGCAAGCGTGAGTGAAGTGCGCCGACACGTATCAAGTATTTGTGCATAACCGTTCAATAAAAATAACGGACGCATTCACGCACGCACCATTGCCCCCTGGCCATTTCACAGGCAGATACACAAGAACTAATGTATACACACCGTTCTCCCGGCACAAATACAAACAAACACACCCCCCCCCCCCCCCCCCCCCCAGAAACACACACACACACACTAACACACTACACCATGATAATAATCCAGCTTGATACATGCTCATCAATCATTTCAGCAGAAGCCTGCGTCCTCTCTCCAGCCTCTCACCTCCTCCGCACGGCTGATTGCTAAATAAATGCCTGAAATTCACACAGCGACAAGGGTTTTATGAATGTGTGGTCTGGACTGAGGAGAAAAGAGGCAGGGGCCAGCCGAGAAAGGTCAGGCCTCATAACACTCGAGCAAACATAGAGAGAGTGAGTGGGTGGACAAATCAATGACAGCGCACACACACACACACACACACACACACGCACACACACACACACACACACACACACACACACACACAGCTGTAAAGGAGCCGGCCATCTCATACACCTCTATGGTCATTATCTTTTGTCTTTGTGCAACCCAGGATACGTGAAGCCCAGGGAATACCATGTGATCTCTGGGGAATGAACGTTAGGCGGCATGGACACTCTGACCATGCAATCCATTCCAAACGTAATCACCGAGCAGGCGTTTGCTTTGCCACGAAAAATTTAAGTGCTGCATAAGTGACAAGTATGATAAATGATGATACCGCCCTACGTTAAAGGTACAAAAGGATTAAAACCAGGTCCTGTGTTCATCTGGACTGGTAACGCACAACCTCTGGTGCTGATGTATGACAGTATTAAAACATATCTTACTACTCCATGCCAAAACGTCTCTCCATCATTCCCCTACTGTCAAACTATCTGTTCAAGAGTCAGGAAAAAAAGTTTTTTTTACATGGCTGGGTATTAATAACCACCCTAACGGTATACTGCTATTTTTTCCTATTCAACCTGATAACTAACACCCTCGGGGCATCCTTGATTTGTTTGTGCTGAACTTGGGAACAGAGGAAGACGTTATCATCCCTCTTGCCGTAGTTTTTTTATATTTTTAATGGATGTAAATAAACAGAGTTTTAGACCCAACTTTATCACATGTTAGTATATGGGAAACATGAAATGAGATATGCATTGGGTTATATGCTAATTAGGTGAACGCGTTTAAATCTTACAATAAGATTCCTGTCTAGTATTCTATACAATGGTGGTCTTCAATTGTGTAATAAATGAAGGTGAAGAAACACAAAAGCATGTAATTCTAAATAACTGTATTCCTTCATGTCACATCACATTGATGTGTTCCTATACATCACATTGATGCTTCTTGGTCCAATTTGACGGCCAAACCTAGATGAATTATTTTTGGAGGGTGACAGCGATGATTATTTACTCACATCACAAACCAAAGTGTGTGCAGTGAGATGGTTTTCAATTTTCCTCAGAATTCATTGCGATTGACATTTCTCTGGTTGCTTTAGAAGTGGCACCCCATTTCCTTCACATGGAGTGACATGTTCAAAATAAACACAATAATTGGAACAGAAAACCGGGACGCAGCAAGGAAACCAGTGCGCTCGTCAACACTGGAATCAAATCATGGAAATGTGGTCTCCGATTGAGGTCACAGGGTCACGGCGCACGGCCGCCGATAAGCAGTGGTTAACAAGGTGCGATGAGTGGCCAATTAGGATAAGAGATAATAGATTGGGCTTTCATTGCCAGCATGCACAGCTACCATTTTAAAATTATTTGGACCTTGTTAATCAGTATTTCTGTTGGCACACTATGCTGTCCCTACCTCATTTATTAGATAGTGAAACAGGCCGTGCTGTTGAATTTGAGATTTTCCTGTTTCTGTAATGATATTTCTGCACTCTGACATCAAAGATTATGAAGATGGAAATGTTGTGCAAGAGCTGTTTGAAGACATGCTGTTTAGATGGGTTGCACATTTTGGGACACACAATGACATCAGAATCTGATCTCAATACAGTAGACCAGTAATGTTCATTGGTGTACTACTGTAGGTTGGCTCTAGACAGTCTGACAGGCCAATGAGGGCTCTGCATGTAAATATATTCAAAATCATCTCAAGAGCCAAAGGACGCTCAGGGACGTATATTGTTACATTTTTCCCCTCACTATTGAATATGCATATGGCACTCAATCACGGAGCATGTTTGTTGTTATTTTTCAAAACATGATTGTTATATTAGCAATCTTGTCACAAAACTTGGCTTTGGTATAAATTCAGTTGCCAATAATGTCAGATAAAACATTTGACATTTTGAAATTAATCAGAATAAAATAACATAGTTTGCAACTGTCCAATGTACAGAACATTTAATCTAATTTAGACATTTCAAAAAAAAAATTGAAGTTGTGCTCTAAGGTAGTACCAGGCTTACTATTAGAAATAATAAAATGTATTGTAAATTTAGGAAATCATCTAAATAATTTTTTTATAATGATTGTGTGATTATAAGTGCCTCATGATTATTAAGTATTTATAGCGTGTATGAGGTTGAAACATTTCTTCTGTTGCATGCATGCTAATATTATTTTTGCCATCAACTCTAAAGCATATGTCTGTTCATGGCATAGAAATTCAACACCAACAGGAAATAATTTGTTTATTATCGGGCCCACTCCAAAATGTTCCAAAAATGTTTATGACTTAAAGGAGAATTCCGGGCGATTTCAAAACGTAGCTCTGTTGTTAGCATATCGGAAGTGCTGTCAGTAGCGTTAATAACTCAAACAATCTGTATTGCCAAAACCGTTCTTACCTTTTGCTCCAGTATACAACCATTACGCATTTACGGGGCAAGTTAAAAAAACGTGCTTTGAGCCACTAAACATGTTCGAAATGTCATTACTAGTCCTCACAGCTCCCAAAAGTTCAAGAGTTCAAGAGTTATCGTGCATGTGCATAGGTAACTAAGCAACACTTGACTCAGTCGGTGAGCTGCCAAGAAAGCGCTGTCAGGTTACCTGGAAGACATGCTACATATTATTTGGACATAACCACGGCAAATCACTTTTTTGCAAAAAAATACATTTTGGAATATTGCATTGTATGACTTCGACAATCGACTAGTGTGGACTTGGACACTGGAAAATGGGAAATAAACTGAGGTATGTACACAAACTTATTTGTTCAAATTCGCTGTGTTCACTATAAGGAATAACTGCACATGGATATGGAGTAGTAATGACATTTTAAACAGGTTTAGTGGCTCAAAGCACATTTTTTAACCTCTTAAGCCTCGCCCCCTAATTGTCAAATTCTGCCTAAAAAAACATACCCAAAGTTAAACTCTTGTTACACTGGACCTGAGTCAAGTACAAACATATGGTTGATATTTTTTTAAAGAAAATACTTTGACATTTTTGGATATGTAAAATTCATTTCAAACAAATATACACAGTGAATATGGCATAAGATGAAATAAAGAAAATGCATAATTATTTTCTGTTTTTATTTTTCTACATCCTCTTTGAAAGAACCCTACAATGCTATATATTAAGATAGGATACTGGATCCAATTCAAATCATGTTGTTAAGGGGCTGGCCACATTAGTCTAACATTTTGTAGTGATTGAGTAAACAGCCAATGAGCTATCGCTTTGTTTGTGAAA
>JACXGM010009727.1:0-14654 GCA_016801145.1 Umbra pygmaea | reverse complement strand
TTAAGATCTCTGTTTCATAAGGATGACGTATTTGTCGAAATTGCTAAGCTTTTGGACACTTTTCACATCCGTCTTTTGTTCAGAAGTGCAGGGAAAATACACTAGTTTTTTCATTTATTTATGAGTAGATTTAAAAGTCCAGGAAGAAAATGCTATTTTTACATTCAAGATGGATTTTACATGGGAAAACTATGCTTTAAGTCATTACTGGGACCCTTTGATGACCAAAAAGAAGGATTTTATGACCGTAAGTAAAATATTTTGTACTAAAAGCTTAACATAAGTGACGTCTGCTAACCTGTACTTCCTAAGTAAAATGTAATTTTTTCAAGACGCGTACCTGACATTAAGTACTCTAACGTTGTGAATTTTATAGCTACACTAAAACCGAGATATTTGCAAGAATCCCAAGATTCTAAGCTTTAAAAACATATAGGACTTTTATATATATCCTAAAAAATGAGAGTGGAAGTTGTGTTTCTAGTTGGCATTTGGTTTTTTTAAACATTACTGTTTGCCGTATATGTAGTTTGAATTAGCCGCCATAACGTTGGGAATTTTACATCTACACTTAAACAAAGATTTCTGCTAGAACCCCAACATTCGAAGCTTTAAGGAGATATAAGACTTGTATATATAACCTAAAAGATGAGGGTGCTAGCCGCGTTTTCCTTTTGCCATTCGATTTACGTTTAAGTACAAAAACGGCTAGTTGAGTAAACAAGCTAACAGCTTTTGGTACTGGCTGTTTACGTCACATTATGACTAACAGTTATCTCGTTTTCATAGCTATTTTAAAACCGAGATATTTGCTAGAGCCCCAACATTCTATGCTTTAAGGACATATGAGACATGTATTTAAAACTTAAATATTACATTTGTGAGCTTTGATTTTATTCCTTAATGTATTTACTATGAAGTGAAAACAAAAATGTTTTTTTTTCAAGACGCGTAGCTGACATTAAGTAGTCGTAACATTGTGAATTTTATAGCTACACTAAAACCGAGACATTTGCTAGAATCCCAAGATGCTAAGCTTTAAGGACATATAAGACATGTATATATAACCCAATAAATGACGGTGTTAGCCTTGTTTCTAGTTTGACATTCTATTTAATTTGAGGCACATGTGTACAAGGCACGTAGCTTATATTATGAGGGGAAATTATTATTTTTTTGTTATAGCTACTGTAGAATGGTGACATTTGCTACATTCCTGAGTGTCTAAGCTTTCTGTAGATATATAACATGTATATATAACCTAGAAATAGGACTTTTGAACTGTGATTGTTTGGACTTGTGAACCAGTTTTACTTTTTTTAAGACTACCGGCACCGGTATGGTGCTCCCTAAGTATTTAACTTGCCCCGTAAATGTGTAATGGTTGTATACTGGAGCAAAAGGTAAACACGGTTTTGGCAATAGAGATTGTTTGAGTTATTAACGCTACTTACAGCACTTCCGATATGCAAACAACAGAGCTACGTTTTGAAATCGCCCGGAATTCTCCTTTAAAAAAAAATTAGTGGTTTTTCACCTATTAAAATGAGTGTAAATGGCACCTGTTTCCGAACTTAACACCTATTGTCTGACGTGTTTGTGGACATGGCTAAAGATGTTAATCCATGTCCCTTACTATTGTTCAATATCTGTCATTTTTTTCCTGTAACTCAAAGGAGTCACATCATTGCCGACACTCCATTTTTTCTGCAAATATAAATTAGCTCATTGAAAACCTCTGAAATGTGATCAAGAGGTTGCTTGATTTTGACAACAGGAGTGGCATAAAGTCACTCAGCATCAATGTGAAAGACTGGTGAAGAGCATGCAAAGATATATGAAGAGTTTATGGAATAAAACAAAAAGGTTAATTTTACCAAAATACAAACCTATCAGCAGTAGCTTTTGTAGTGGTCTCTTAATTCTTTCCAGACTGTGTGTGAATCAAAAAATTTGTATTAGGTGTTTTTGGAAAATACATACACAAATCTTTTACCATACATTTGATACCCTGTTTTGTTCTTCAAGATCATTACATTTTATCAGATTTTTATATTTTTGTGGATATTGTACAGAATACACAGAATTGTACAGTTAGCAATCAATTGTTTTTGTTTGAAATGTGTGCTCTTTGATGAACTGCGTATGGAAACTTGAAGTTGGATGTAGTCTTTACGCATAGAATTGTAAGCTTTATAATCAATTGCTTTTGTTTGGCATGCATTTAAAGTCAAACATCACAGACTGATAGTCAAAGTTATTGATTTCACAGCCTCACAGCTTTGTATTAGAGTAATACTATTAACCATAGTTCTAAGGCACCACTAAAGTGCGTTGTGTGCAGGTAAAAAGGTTAGAAAAAAACCCAGCACAGCATCAAATGAGTCATAAAACTAACATTTGACGACGTGCTTGGCTATTCTCAGTGAAAATGCACTTAGTGAAGCATTTTGTCCTGAAATGTGTTCCTTCACTTTGCCATAAGAGGCAGTGAAGTTTGGAGGAAGCTTGACCATTCCTTTTTTTTTTTTTTTAGTTTTTTGGTAGCAACAAACCACTATCAAGGTCCAGGCGCATTATCTATGTAAACAGGAATTCCACTTCAATAAACAGTACCACTTATCATAGCGTTGAAAACGTACAATGTTCTGTTTTGGTCTTTGATTATGGGACAAAGAAAAAACAGCCTTGAAAAACAAGGATTGTGCTGAGTTCCTACACATATTTCAAGGGTCACAATGACACTAATATTGGGATGGCTGGCATACAAATGTAGCTATTTAATAGAGAAAACAATATATATTCAGAAATTCGGGAAGATGTTTTAAAGTAGTGTACAGAACATTGAACAACAGGTTTAGCGTACACACCACATCTGACCGAGAAAAAATTAAACTATTTTTCCATTCTCAAGGTCTAGTGGCTAAATTGTTGACGAATGTGTCTAGGTTAGGAACAACCTTGTAGCAAATATGTGTTATTATAAAGCAGCATACATAAATGCAGTTACAGGTTATTGGCTCCTTTGTCCCATTTTGTCATAAATGAAACAAGCCAATACTATCTAAAAACACAACAATATTGAAAAGGAACCAAAGACAGTTAATAAAAAAATAAATTGCCTTTCATCCAAACTAATGTGACAACTAAATAACCACTCTGGCATCGCCCTACTTCATTTCAACTATGCTCTCAAATCCATAAAAAATATATATATTCATAACTCATTAAATAACACAATTACTTCATCACCGCCTGAATGCTATTTTACCTGTCAAAAAAAACAACTTGACAGACAATCTTATCTTGGCTCATCAAATGCAGGCGTGTTACATAACATGGCTCCCATACAACTCACCATGACGCCTGCTGATGTTTCCACCTCATAGAAATAACTATATGCTTTATATCAAAGCTGTCCTTCCTGGCTAATTAGTCTTTCTCTCTTTACTCCCCAGGCGCTGCAAAGTTACAATGAGCCTTCCACTCGGTTTCAGGAATGGGCCCATTATTTTGAAATGAATCCGCTTTTTATGACTTATCATTTTTCTGTGAATAAGGCTTGTAAGCCTTCGCTGACAGGGTGATCAAAAGACATGGCGTCTGCTTTTCTTTTTTTAGGGGGGGGGTAGCTCACAGGATAGAGATTTCATCACTGGAAGTTTGAACTCAATTATTCTTTATGGTTAACATTTGAACTGTTTTCACACCTTTTACCTTGGCTACGTCTAGGGGATATGTCTTGAAACTTAAACTTCCACTAGGATTGACCTCAATCAAATATAGACAAGGTAATATAACCCACAATCAAGAAATCCTTTTTTTTTAAAGAAATGTGAATTACATCATACTAGTAATTCACTGTTCATACTCTATCAGGTTTTAAAACCTCTTATTAATTGATTAAGGTTAGTAAGCTATAATCCTTATTATATTGTCAAAATTTGATTTCAACTAAAAGTCAATTACATTAAATCACAATTTAAAGTTATATTTCTGCAGAACACAATAGAAGTGACCTTAGACCAGGGGTCACCAACTCACTCCAACTGTAATCTAGCACACCTGGTTCTAATAATTAGCTGTTTGATAAGCTGAATGTGCAGTTGGAGTGAAAACCTACAGGGTGTTAGCCCTCCAGGACTGGATTTGGTGACCCCTGCCTTAGACAACTATCCATACAATCTGTAGTTTGTGTTTATGATTTGTTTGTTCTCAATTCAACATACAGGTTTCCGTGGGGATCAAGTTCAGGAACAAAAATGGTCAGTGCGAACTGTTGATGTTGTGGTAAATAAACTTTATTTTAAGATCTACTCGGGGCGAAGGTTTACCCTGCTAAAAGGAGGAACCAGATATTTAACACTTTGAATCTGGGGGTCAAAGGTTCGAAATTCATATAACAAGAAATTCTAATGTCCACTCTAGATAAACAAAAACAAAATAGTCGGAAGAACTGATCATCAAAATCACAATACTATTTTAATGTATTTATTAGGATTCGAATTTTGTGAGTTTAGGGGCAAGGCCACTTGGCCTTAAGGATGTGTCCATTTTGCCAGGGCACCAAGGCCATCATCTAGAGCACTAAGGCCATCAAGCTAAATCAACAAGTAAATTGCTTTGCAAAGTGAAAAACACTAAATTTATTTACCCCGTTCCATCTCCTAAAGCACGTTACAGGTTTAATTCTATAACGTGCCATACTGAGATCTAACCCTGTAATCACAGGATGACTTAGACAAGAGGACTGTAAATGGTTTGCAGGAAATTAGGCTTATACATAACATTTAAGATCTTTCATTTATATTTTGAAGTAAAATCATATTTACATTACATGTTCCATAATTGGTAAACTGTACATTTACGCTCAACATACTTGAACAAATAAATTCTAAGCTAATCCTCTGTTATTCACACATATACACATTGTCTCACTGACAAATGTATGCACAAGGCCAGAGCTTAGCTATTAAATGTAAAGAAAACAACTGCACTGTGTTTGAGTTAGCCTGACCATATCACCTGGTGTTGGCGTTGTCAATTGGGACAGGGATGCAGAATAAGAGATGACTTGTGTCTGTGCCTTTTGGTTGTGTAGCTGAAACCTGTACGTTTTCATTTTTGGCCTCTTTAAATAAATAAATAGTTTTTGTGTGTAACATTAACAGCTAGCATAGCTAAATATCTGAAAACCAAGCTAGCTAGCAAGTAACGTTAGCTTATTGAACTCCTGTACTATGAAGTGAATTGACAACGACTTTTACCATTGTCAAAGCATTTTATATCTGACGTATATATTTACTGTACAAGAGACTCTAAAATGTATTTATATTATTATGGTATTCTTTGCTTATCTTTATTTTTAGTCACTGCAAGATTCAACTGATGATACTATTGAGAATTTGAAAACTTTAAGACCTTGTGCGCATGTGTGTGTAGGTGTGCGCATACAGTATGTGCCATGGATGCATTGACTGGCCAATGAGAATGTGAATGTTCAAGTGCCTGCGGCGTCTGTTGGCCTTTGATTAGCGCATTCCCGGGAGCAGTAAACAGGCAGTGAGTCAGAAGAATTACATTTCTTCTGTTCAGCCCAAGAGCCCATCCGCCACTTTGGCCAAAAGAATTATGATTTTTAGCGGGGCATTAAGGCCATACAAAGGGGCATGGCCGTTGTGGCCGTTACGAAATTCCTACCCTGGTCATTAATAGAATTATAGTAATAACCTAATTATGATATTTCATTAGGAAGACTGTAAAATAGCAAGGACATGGTATCTGCTGTTAAGACGTGTCTTGGTTTGGTTATTGAACTGTACAGCTGTGCTATGGTGCTAGTAACATAATAATGGCAAGCATACTGATTTGGATTGTCTTTGAGACACTACCAAAATTAGTTCTTTGAAAAACACTTTAAAATATTTCTTTGAATTTATTCCTCCACAATCCCAATATGCAGAAACCCTACAAGGATCCTCCAATAACCAATAACCTTTTTTTCTAGAATTAGCTTTCCATCATCCTCAGCGTAGGACGTTGCTGAGATGTTGAGATGCTGGTGACGGTGTATGGCAAGTGGGTGGGTGGCTTGCGTAAGAGCCAGGTGATGTTACAGCCAGGTAAGAGCCGGGTGATGTTACATTAACTGGACAGAGAGAGAGAAGTGGCTCAGAGAAAAAGGCCAGACAGGCAATGTGTTGTCAAAGTCTTGCTGTGACGACCAGTTGACAGAAAGAATAACATTAATACATTTTTGTATACTGATGTATTCTAATATCTTATTTTTTTCTGATATAATTGTACCAATTGCCTGGTATGAAGGTCAAGAAAGGAAGCAAAGGCAACTACAGTACATACTTGTCAGTACTTATATTGCTTGCATGTACAGTATATTCACTGCTCAGAATAATTAAGGGAACATGAAATTAACAGTATAACACCAAGCAGAGGTCGTGTCAGAATTTAAGAAGTCTGCGTTTTCAAAACAAAGACTTTCCGAAAGTCATTTTTAAAGACTTTACCTGTGTTCTTATTTAAATAGTAGTTGATTTTCATAATCAAACTGCGGACTGGAAATTCCGTTTTTGAATACTGATAAAGCCTCTATACCTGTATTCTGTACATTATTGAACCATTCAAGCTCTTCAGCAGATTTATGATGTTCGAATACTCAATCACATTTGTTTATAGTTTAAAACAATCCTGACTGCAAAAAAGATTCACCACTTGTTATTTTACTCATATTAAACGGAAAGGTTGCGCCATGCATTACAGCTGGATACTTTAGTTCTCTCATCCAACTCACGCTTTTTAACTTTTAAGCGGGACACAAAATGTTTATTTTAGGCCACATTATTCATGCAAATACAGTAGCATTTACTCCTATATTTTTTATGTGATCTTCTAATAATCTGTCAATAGGAAACGTGGGATTAGTACAAACGAGCATTTAGCTTGTAACTACGTAGATGCTTTATAAGCAGATTTAAAACAATGTACCGTCGATTTAAAACAATGGTGAAATTTTAAGCGAGGCAATCAGCCAATTGATCATTTGGTATTCCCCACCGAGAGACATGAGCCACTGGCACCCTGTTCTATTCACAGATGAGAGCAGGTTCACACTGAGCACGTGACAGACGTGAAAGAGTCTGGAGACACCGTAGTGAACGCTATGCTGCTGCAACATCATCCAGCATGACCGGTTTTGCAGAGGGTCAGTGACGAAAAACAAAATCTTCAGAACCAGGGGCCCTGGGTTCCTCCTGGTGCAGGACAATGCTCGGCCTCATGTGGCCAGAGTGAGTAGGCAGGTCCTGGATGACGAAGGCATCGATGCCATTGAATGGTCCTCACGTTCTCCAGACCTAAATCCAACTGAGAACCTCTGGGGCGTTATGTATCAGTGCATCGGATGCCGCCAAGTAGCACCACTGTCCAGGAGCTCACTGATCCAGGTCAGGGAGGAGATCCCCCAGGACACCAACCACCATCTCATCAGGAGCATGCCCAGATGTCAGGAGTGCATACAGACACATGGGTGCCATACACACTACTGAGTCACATTATGAGTTGCCGTGGTGAAATTCACCCAGGTTGGAACAGCCTGTGATTTCAATTGTTTACTTTGATTTTCAGTGCGAGTTTGAATTACAGCCCTCAATTGGTTTTGGTTTCCAAGTCATGTTGTTCTTAACAAATTACACAATGTAAAATAAAGATTTTGTTCTTCAATACGTTTCTTTCATCGGGAACCCAACGTGTGATTTGAGTGTCCCCATAATTTTTTGAGCAGTTATTGCGGATTTAACATTGTGTTTATTTAGAGGAATGACACAACATTCATTCAAAAGTATTTTTGCTGGTTCAGTTGATCTATTTGTTGTTATAATACAGCATATACTGTAGTGCTGAGCCATAAACATCCTCTGTGTGTCTGGGTTACATGATCACTCCAAAAGTGCTGTGCGTGTGGTGGAGCACGGAGGCAAGGTAAATGATGATAAAACTCTGGTCGTTTAATGGGCCTTTTGTGGCAAGCCCACAAATCTGTCAGTGGGACCCTGTGGTAAATTATGCACCGAGACATCCGGTAATACCCTGATATCATCTGACATGATGAAGTCATAATGGATGGAGGTTGGGCGTTGTTTAGCAATTAATTCTTCATCCCGGCTCACGAAGACTGAGGAGGGCAGCTGTGGAGGTCACGCGTCACTGGGAGAAGGCCGCAGGCAATAGTACGTGGGCGCACCTGCTCGCTTCGGCTGCTTCTTCCACACACCTGACGTACTGTAGGCCTGATATTGTACACATTAACAAATTGACAGCCCCTTTTGGTGTGGAATAGGAGAGTTTATGAGGTAAAGAGGGCCCAGGTGTCGTTATTATTTCCATTGCAATTGCCTATTCTACAGTAGATGCAACAGAAGTACCTATTAGCATCTACTAGAGGGCTATTCAAACATGTCCTCTAGGACCCATGAACTAGTTCACCCCATTTCCCTATTCAAGGGCTTGATAATTAGCTGAAAAGTTGAATTGTGTCTGTTGAAGAAGCTGTGGAAGAGTTTAAAGTATGGGACGACAGCGTGACAGGGCCAGACAGTGCATAATGTTCAGACAGCGCACGCACACAAACACGCGGTAAATGCACACACTCATCGCTGTGCGCACGCACATGCACGCACACTCAATTAGTGGTACAACGGGGTCTCGTCAAACCTGACATAGGGGTGTTGTCAGCTCACCGGATTATTCTCCAGGTCGGATCCAGGTGAGCTTCTTTTAAACTGCACCGTGGACATGACCATTTACGGGTTGAAAGATGGCTGATGGGGATGGACTGAAAGCGTCACCTCGTCTCTGGCAGAAAGAAAACAGTGTCTAGAAAAAAACTAGGGTCTAGAAAAATCCCAGGGTCTAGAAAACTGAGTGAAACTATCAATCCCTCTGACCAGGTTACCACAAGAGACCCACATACTGTCCACTGACACTCAAAAGTGGAAGGTGACGCATGGTATGGTTTTGGAAAAAATACAAATATCTATGAGTTCACAGACACATTTTAAAGAATTAGAAGTAGGTAGTATAACATCTAAATAAAGAAAACCACATCAACAAAAGCTCAACTGATAAACGTCTACTCAAGTGTATTTCTACTTTTTTACGAGTTGGGTAGCTGGTCTGGGTTGTGTAATTGGGTAGTGAGGAAACACCTGACATCCATTGGAACCACACAAACAAGAATTATCTGGCTACTGGATCAAGGCACAGCCTGATGAAGATGATGAATGACTGTTCTGGCTGAGGAAGGTAGGTGCACCACCTGATCCATAAATGGGACCACATGAATTTAATGTACTGTGTGTGCCATTTCAAAAGACTGATATATCAAGCCGCCCGCTGTCCACTGTTAGAACTACGCAGCTTTGCCATTATGTAAACATCCCATTTACTACCTGTGAAGCCAAGCGCAGGCTAAGTTTGAAAGCAAATTTTTGAAAGCTGTGCAGGACACAATATGGTTACACGGAACCAAATCATCTGAAGTTTGTTTGTTATACAGCGTTCCACAGCGTGAGTGAAGCTCTGAAAAGAACACGAAAGCAAGAAATGATGCTATTCAGCAAATATCAAGCACTTTTACAAAAGCCTTTACACTTGCATGTTGAAATGACTTAATTGGAATCAGATCTTCGCTGCAATGCTCAAATCAGAACGCATTTATTTCCCACCCACTGTTTTATCGATTATGTTGACACAACATGTTTACAAGCAAATTAGTGAGTGTGCACACAAGTTAAATAGCTAGAGGGTTGCGGCTAGCCAAAAAGCACTGAAAGTGGATTCCTCATCTTCATTGAGTCTTTTAAAGTGCACAACACTCATTTTAGAATATTCCATAGAACTTGAGAACATTTTCAGGGAGAGATTGATTTTGTCACCTTGACGTGTGAGAAAATGTCTTGGTGACACAAAGCGCAAACACCAGAAGACAGAACTGCAGAAGTGTTACTGGGATAACTAGCGAAACAGAAAACGACTGCTATCTGAAAACACTAATTACTTTTGGTCACTTGAACATTAAACAGTGTCCCCTCCCCAAAAAAAAATATTATGCTTTAACACATTCAGTGTGAACAAAGCTTTCCTTGTCTTTTCTCTCCCTCCCTAGTTTCAGAACATGACCGTGAGCCATGCATAGAAAAAAAATAAAGCTATTGTAATTCGAAATCCTGACAGTAGTATTGTCATTGCTCACCACAGACATTATTGCCCTACGATGCAAGGACTGCAAACTAGACATGTAATAAGCATGATAGCCGAAGTGACCAAGAACAGAGAGACATTATACAGCATGTCAACGACCCGCTCCAATAAAACTGCATAATAAGGCAATCATGAATTCCAAGAAGTTGGGCGTAGTGCAAATAATAGCATACTTAAGCTTGAGTGCAAATGTTACAGTCTACATAGCAGAATGAGCTTCCAACAGACAAACACATTACGCATACAAACACACACTTTACATTTTGCTATCCTTTCGGGAACTCAAAACAAGACTTTCATTCCAGATTATTTTCCTAACCCCTGAACCCTCAAACTAACCCTTAGTCTAGACCACGAACCTAATTAAAGACGTTACCAGATTTGTGACTTAACCACAACTCAGAGGCTGAAAATAACTTTATTCCTGATGGGGATTGCGGTAATGTTTTTGGTACAGTTTACTTCTGTAGACACGCATTAGGTCAAAGGGCAACAGGGTCAAAGGGCAACAGGGTGTGGGCTGAGAGCACTAACAGCAGCTCAGACAGTCGGAATATACCCATTAGCCAATCATACTAAAGTAAACCTCTCAGTTACTGGCAGGGAAAGACAGGCAGACCTTACCCGAAACATGCCCGCCTCTGTATGAGAGTCCATGCCCATGTCTCAGAGGCACTCTGGCACCGTGTGTCCTGCCCAGATGGCAACATGTGGCCAGATTACTGCAAGCGCGCCAGTCTGAGAAGGGTATCGGTGACGCCAACTGTGCTGACTATCGTGCTCTTCTTGTGCAGATGGCTTGAGATGACAGAAGAATGGCACATGGGGCTTTGGAGAGATCAATGGTTGGTGCACAGTACCAACACCACAGTCACACAAAGAAGCAACTGACTACAGGAACACATTTTTTCCGGGGGAGTAGATTAAAATTGGCATTTTATAAATGCAGAACCAGTAAAGGTCTGCACACAAATTTCACAGGCTTCAACTTTGTCTGCCTTTTTATTACATTTTCCACATAGATTTTTATTTATTTAACCTTTATTTAACCAGGTAGGTCGATTGAGAACATATTCTCAACGGCAACGTGGCAAGCCGTAGCAGTATTATATAACAAAGTTACACATGAAATTCACAAAGTAGAAAATACATAATTCAGGCTAATAAGAGTATACGGTCAAAAAGTATATACAGTTGTATGCAAAGGTTCATGCACCCCTGACATTTTCCATGATTTTCATTTATAAATAATTGGGTGTTTGAAACAGCAATTTCTATTTTGGTTTTCAATATTTGTTTTGAGGAAGTGATCATAACTAGTTTACTCCAGGATCTCTCCTGTTTGTTTCCTGCAGACAGAAGGTGAGTGATTTGTCTGGAACATCGAACCCCAGTATCGAAAAATATAAAGAAGGCTAAGAATTCTGAAAAAAGTAGTATCGTGGTAATGTCATATCATAAGGTATCCTCTGCCCATATTTTCTCTCTGACTGGGAATGAATTCTGGCATGTTTTCGTCTCTGCACCAATTTCCATCTATGCTGCAAATGGGGTCATTGGGATAATACATGTGATGATGTGCCGTCAAAATATTCCAAGAGGCACAAGGAGCATTATTATGCAGTGTTGCATATCTGCACACGCAGACGCGTCTAGGAATGAGAAAAGAAAGCACACGTGCACGGGCGCCCGCACGCGTCAGGCACCAGTAGCAGGTGTCAGAGGGAGGGCGAATTCTTTCAAGTGACTGCCTGCGGTTAGTAGCCTTATGGACTTTCTCTTTCCTCTGCTGGCTGTGGAGAGATTAACATTAGTGAGGTGAGCTGGAGTGCCCAGCTGATACAACCAGACACGGACACTGAACTCGGCCAGGATCTGTGGTTTCCTGTTTCTCTTTCTATATCTTTACATCTTTCAATCAGTGTGTATACACATTAGTATATAGACTGGACATTCATTTTCAAATTGTACTGTTATCCAACCAGGCAAGTTGAGTAAGAACTTATTATCATTTACATTTAATATCATGTACGTAATATATAAATTACAAATTAAAGAAAAAATATATGTTGATTTTCCTGTTCCCACTATACAAAATTCCCCATACTGTACAATTGTGGTCAAAAGTTTTGAGAATGAATTGTCCCTCTTTGCCAAAGTCCCTCTTTGCCATGAAAAGGACCAGCTGCCATCATTCATGTCAGTGATTGTCTCAATAACACAGGTGAGAGTTTGACAAGGACAAGGCTGGAGATCACGCTGTCATGCTGATTGAGTTAGAATAACAGACTTGAAGCTTATAAAGGAGAGTGCGTGAAATCATTGTTCTTCCTCTGTCAACCATGGTTAACCGCAAGGAAACACGTGCCGTCATCATTGCTTTGCGCAAAAAGGGCTTCACATGCAAGGATATTGCTGCTAGCAAGATTGCACCTAAATCATCCAATAATCGGTTCATTAAGAACTTTGAGGAGAGAGGTTCAAGAAATTCCAGCAAGCGTGAGCAGCGTGACAAGGTGAGTGCTACCATCAGTCCTGTGTCATGCCAACAGTAAAGCATACTGAGACCATTCATGTGTGGGGTTGCTTCTCAGCCAAGAGAGTGGGCTCACTCACAATTTTGCCCAAGAACACAGCGATGACGTCTCCCAACCATCTAAGAACAGTTTGGTGATGACCAATGCCTTTTCCAGCATGATGGATCACAGCATGAAGACAAAAGTGATAAATAAGTGGCACTGGGGAAAAAAAAATCTACATTTTGGGTCCATGGCCAGGAAACTCCCCAGACCTTAATCCCATAGAGAACTTGTGGTCGATCCTCAAGAGGCAGGTGGACAAACGAAAACCCACAAATTCTGACAAACTCCAAGCATTGTTCATGCAAGAATGGGCTACCATCAGTCAGGATGTGGCCCAGAAGTTAATTGACAGCATACCAGGGTGGATTGCAGAGGTCATGAAAACAACATGTGTCTCTCATAACTTTTGACCATGAATATACATATTTAAAGATTTCTTAAAGATCTGTATGCACATTGGTAGAACAAAACAAATAATGCATTTGTGTACTTTTTGTCATTTTTATACCTTCATTATGAATATTTTTGCCTGCCACTTTGTAAATACTGTTTCAATGTGTTTATCTGTGCTTGCTGACTCACTCCTTTATTTAATTCGATTTTCTCAGGAGAGGGCATGGAGAGGACTTTTAATACAGTCTTCGTTTGAAAATGTATACAGAATGCTTGTTTAGTTCTGTCAAATTCAGTAAAAACTATTATCAATAGGTGTTGTCATGGAAACATGCATCAAATAGAGAAGGTTTGGATAAGCACACTGTATCCTACAAACTGTTCTCTCAAAAGCAATTATCCTCTAACAAGTTGTTGACGATTGTACCGTTGTCTTGCTTACAGGCATGCGATTGACGTCTCTTAAGAATTTGGTTGTTTCCAATGTATACTTTCAATCTTAAGCATAATACCAGGTACTGTGAATAGTTGCAGCATTTATGTACTGTCTGAGTTTTATTTGCACATTAGATGCATTGAATGTCGTACAAATTCAATAGAGCCAGCTGTATTCATTATCTGATGGCGCCTGAAATAATGCTCACCTTTGCGTCACAGTTCAAAAGGAGATTTGCACTCAACTACCTCAATCATTCGAACATCCAACACAAGAGAAAAATATGCTCGTTTCCAGAATGCAGTGGAAAGCTCCTGCGCCCAAGGCTCAATGGCTTGTGTCGTCTGCTGAGCTACAAGTGGCATGCGGGCATGGCCATGGCTCTCCTGCTCCGTTGCCCATTTCCTGTGTTCAGTTTCCAAGTACTTCATGCGTCCGATGCCTATTTAGCGTGCCACCACCTGGCCTGTGGTGTTAACCCCCTGCGGTGCTAGCATCGTGGGTCTGGTCATAGAGAAAAGCAAGCTTGTGTGTTTGCAGCTCCTGCAGTTGCTTTTCATGTGTCTTGGTTCGCTGCTGTGAGGCACAGATATGGGTGATGTACCAATGATGTTTGCCAGTAAGGCCAGAGCTCTACCAAGGTATAATGGAGGCTAACAGCTCCTCCGTAAAACTCAAACCCGGCCTATTACATACACAGATTCAGGGAAGAAGCAAACGTGACTCTACTATGTTTACATGCCACTTGTCGCTTAGTCTGGCCTACGAGGACTCTTGAACATTGAATGTGCCAATCCAAGTTGTTGTGAGGAAAAAAGACTGTATCTCCTCCAATCACCATGTCCCATTCTCTGCCAAAACCCACCAAATGAAAACAGTAGTTGTCCTTCCTCTCTAATTCTTCCTGTAATACATCTCAAAAAGGATCTCCTCCGGCGTGTATGTACAGTATCAGTGCAGTGGGCTTC
>JACXGM010009726.1:0-26886 GCA_016801145.1 Umbra pygmaea | reverse complement strand
CCCTCTCTCCCAAGCTAGTGAATGTTATTTGTTCATGTTAATGTGGACACTAGATATTAAGGGGGAGGAAATATGTTATGTATTGGAACTAAATAAGTTGTCCCATGTGGAGTTCCCTAGTTGTAGTTCTTATGCAGAGGAATGATGGGAATTGAAGTCGGTATCTGTTCAGAGATACTGTTAGTGCAATGAATGTCAAGCGAGTGATTAGTAAAGCTGTCGGCACTGGAAAACTATTATTGACTTGTTTCTTTTCTTTTAGGTAAGTCTAGTACTAAAAGAAAAATAAGACACAACACTGTCGGTGCCTGTTTTCACTTATCCTGCCCACCCTGTGTACAATGTCGACGGCCTCGTTCATCTGTGCCGCCAGGTCAGGTGCAATTTTACTAAGGAGCTCCACAACCTTCGCTCTGACTTTCTCGTTAACTTTTTCCATTTTTCCTTTTATACGGAGACACCATCTTCTTTTGTATCTTTCTTGGTTCAGTACGCGTCCCGACATGTCATCATTTTCCTTACTGAGAATGTCCAACTCTTTTTCTAAGGTCTTGACTTTCCCCTGACATTCCTTTAGCTCCTCAGAATTAAATTGCACAGTTTTAGCTATCGCGGCCAGCATTGAGCTATGTTGCTGCATCTGTCTGCTCATTTCTTCCATGCGGTCATCTACACGTTTTCCCAGTGAGTCAATAGCATTCAGTATAGCTTCCATAGATGCGTTTGGGGTCTCTTCTGAAAACGTACCTTTTGCTTTCTTCTCTATCTGGGCCTTTTCTGGAGTATTATTTGGTGGCGAGTCTCCATTACCTCTGTCACGTTTGTTGGAGCAAGCACAAGTCTCCATCGGTGAAGCGTTAGCATAGTTGTGCTCTCCACTGTCTTTGGTATTTTTAAATGGGAGGTTTTTAGCTGCTGAAGGTTTGTTATTTTTCAACATGTTTCAGACAGAATTCAGGGAAAATATGTATATACAAGTGGAATTTTTATCTTCAATAACAGTTACGTCAGGACTCTTGGCGGAGCTCGGAAGAACACGTCTGTTCAGCACGCCATCCATCCGGACTCCATTATTAACACACAATGTTATGAGTAAGCGAGCTGTCTGTGGCAAGATGGCCGCCAGGTGCGGACGTCGACCTCCATTGGCCAGCAGCGCAAACAGGAAATCTAGCCTTTATTATGGATATCTATGCTGGTTCCGCTTCAGATGCCATCAAGCAGAATCTCTGGTCGTAATCTGTCCTTCACTGACCAATCAGCATTCATTAGCAGAATGCTAGAGTGTTTATGGCAAAAACGACTCAACCTGTAAGAAATTGAAAAGACATAAGTACTCATAAGTACATTCAACTTTCAACCTATAATCCATGTTGAACTTGCAAAAACTACAATAAAATCTGAGATTTTTCAACGACAATCAGTCGAAAGAGAAAAATTTAGCCGTTTAGCTCCATAGACTCCCATTCATTTAGCACTCGCCTGCGATCACCCCCAGTGGAGCTCTGGTAGAACTGCAACCAAATTCAGTACAATGGGGTTTAATAGGGAATGGACAGGCTCTCCGTAGACGGGCTCTGGCACTTCCTCATTTGTGTCAATTTGCCAAACCGGATGCTCACCCTGTGAATGAAACGCAAGTTGTACATTTCCTAGTTGGAACTCCGAAATACAGTTTACCAATAATATAGTTCCATTGCATTCATCCTAGGCGGAATATCCCCAGTTCCAAGTTGGGTCAAGAATGCAGTATATGTGTGTGGGAACCATTGGACAAGCAACCATTTCATTGTACCCGGACGTTAATCGACGTTGCATGAAACTTGGCAGGCATGGCGTCCTGACTGGCAACAAACGAATACGACGTGTAAAATATAAAGGATTCCTTCCGGATTTGATGTCGTACAGTGAAACCAGTAGTAGAGATTCATATTATTAAGTCCAAACTTGATAATGGCTTGTCGTACCGCATGTCAAACTATCCAACGCAGTAAGTACAGCATATTTCCGTGCACACAACCTCTGGGACTCAATTGATTTAGGTATATTCTCTTTGTACAACATGACCTTGGGTGGTGGATGCAGCCGAACAGGATCAAATTAGTCAAACATACGTTATCATCTTTAACTCACCCAAACATACGTTATCATCTTTAATTCACCCAATGTTGTAGAATTTGATGATGACATCATTTAGCACCAGTCTACGTTTCTCCATCGCTATTTTATGAATAGGTCTTGCCATGTCGCTGGTATTGTCATGTTACATGGCAGAACAGTTTTTACTTAATATGAAGTCTGTAAATTGTGTTTTATGATTTTATCATGAACTTACAACTATTCCAATCAATTAATTATATTCAGTGAAACAATTATAAACAAACACACGTCATATTTCTTTATCTAAGGGTTGGCATCAAGTGCTGCAGTTGTGCGCCCCTCCCCTGCGGAGGTGCGTTGTCACCGCAGCGCTGTATTCACCAGGGAGCAGGCTCGCCAGCGTGCCCTGTACCCACGTACAGAGAAGATCGAGGTGGCGCTGCAAGGCGCTGGTCTGCAGGGAACACTACTCATTATGAACAAAGGAGTATCCACTCCACACAGCTGTGCACGTCGTGAGTAGAAGGACAATATTGCTGTGGGCTGTGTCGATCGTTACTAAAGTCAGATTAGGTCAGTGTTTCACAGCAACTCCCAAACCAGGGATTTGTTCCTTCAATAATATAATTCCCTTTCCCATTTGGATTAATAACACAAGGTGGCTCTTGGTCGCCTCTGTGATCAAATGCCTTGAACACACCTGCAGCGCCCAAACCTTCTGGTACAACAGACGTTTATTCAATTATTACATTTTTTATTGAGCAAAGAAACAAAATAGCTAAAAGCTAATACAGGATGCAGAATAATTATTTTAGTGTAAACTGTATTTCTTGATAATTCAGAAATGAGAAATAGTAAATATGTAGGATATTGATTCACTAGACTATGCAGTGGTATGTTACACAAAAAAACATGGCGTAAAATACATAATTTCTATCAAACGGGCCGACACTTGCCCATTGAATAAGTGTGGAAGAACAAGTCATCATAATGTCATTGCTATTACTGTTCAAATGTTGCTGCATAGTGTAACAAATTAATATCCCATCTACATTGCTTTTTCAGATTTTTTTTATTAATATTTGTAAATATCTTTGGAGGTCCTTTTTTCATTATATTTCTAGTGATAAATAGTAGGGAGCATAGGCTAGGGAGCATAGGCTAGGGAGCATAGGCTAGGGAGCATAGGCTAGGGAGCATAGGCTAGGGTGGCATGCAGACTGAGTGGAAGGGCACAGACAGCAGCTGACCCAGGACTCGAACCCCTGTCATGGGGGGGTAAGTGTAATCTACAGTGGGGAGTTTAGAATGCTACACCAAGCTTTGGCATGCCTTCTCAGATTTTTATGATATTAAGAAATACAATGTGTAATAGTGATGGGTGTATCAATTCTTTCAGGGGTACACAAATCTTTTGATTCAGTTCTCTGAAAGATTTGTTCACCATTTCGCGAACAATTTCCGGCGAGTTTCACATTCGCAAATGATTAGTTCTAGCAATGGATTTGTTTAGTGAGTCCGCCGAAGATTGGGCAGGAAGACTGCTGGTGTATAACCATGTTAAGACAAGTATGACTCTTTGTGCTCCCCTTCTCCCATCAGTCATGGTCTGGGTATAGGTACTATGTAACTTCCCATTCATTTGAAATTTCTCTCTAGCCAGACATGGTGAAACATCTCTTACTGTTCTACAAATGTCTGGGAGAAGCTCCTATCACCTCCAGATGACTATATGGCGGAATTTCCCTTAAATATTAAAGAAGAAAATAGAAATTGATTCACCAACTGTTGCTTTCAGTGGATAATGAGAAGAGACTCAGAGAAACCAAACTATTTTTTTGGGGATTCGGTTCATTACATTCACTTAAAATATTGGAACATTTGCAAATGACCCATAACTAACATGTAAGCTGGTCTCTGAAAGAAAGTTGTTGCATCTCACTGTGTTAAATTCTATGCACTCTTGTTTCTTTCAGACTTAACAGAGTGGCATGTAACCAGCTCCGCCCTGGCTTTGGTTGACGGAGAACCATGGCCACTGCACCAGCCCCTGACCAAGTCATGCTCCCTCTCCCTGCTCTCCTTCAAAGACAAAGAACCCCTTCTGGTCAACCAGGTACAGCACCATACTGTATTTAAATAGGTGTATGTAGCACAGGTATCTAGTGACATTGAACCATAAATCAGCTTAGCATTTATTACCTTGCCCTTTAGATGTGGTTAGCATCAGTGACATTGCAACCTGAATCATGTTATTATTTCTGACATTTCCCCCAGGATTATGTTAGCATTTATGACGTTGAGCATTTTACACACAATGGTACATTTTAGGATTGTGGCAGGGAAGACTGATTCTAGATCTCTAACTATGGGATAGTTCACATTGGATTGTACAGTGCTACCTGTGGAGGCTTGTCAGGGGAGGATCATCCTCCTCAGTAAATTTAATTTTAAATAATGGTATGAATTAAAGCGTAAGTCAAGTTTTTTAGATGGCACATTATGATAATAAACTTTTTTAAGTGGTCTTCAGTAGGGGAACGGCACACTTTCTGGTAGAAACTAGAATAGCCGAAGGATGGGAAATAGGGCCCTATGGTTTCCGCATTGCGAAAAACATGGATGGAATCGTGGAATCTATATATAAAAACAGAATTTAATTCTTAATACGGAATCCCGCGGAATTTGAATATTTTTCTGGTATTCCAAACTCAGTGTTTCAGGGTTTCCCCCAGAAAAAGGGTTAGTTAAGGCTGCATTATTCTTCGCGGGGGGGCTGCGCAGGGCATCGTAGTCGCAATATGCAAAGGTATTTAGACTGCTTATGGATGCTGGTGACTGAGCGCAATGACATTAATACACCACCAGATAGCGATGTTCGTACGCAAAACACGTCATATTATCGAGCTGTTTTGGACGCAACACTCGTCAGATTTTCTATTTTGGGACTGCATAGTCAAGGCGGAAGACGTCGGTTGTCTAGGCGGCCGCCTTGACTGGAAAGTGGTGCGGTAAACCCTGTGTTCACATACCTCACTATAGTGTAAAACACTCACAAACACCAGTCAGAGACTTTGGAATCCTGCTAAAATGACCTATGTATTCTGCAATGCAGAGAATGCGGACGGAACCTTGGAATGCAGACATTAATGTGGAATTCAGCTATATATATATATATATATATATATATCTATATATCTATATATATCTATATATCTATATATATATATATATCTATATATATATATCTATATTCTGTAATCCAAATACAGTCCCATAATATCAACAACTGTCATTGAGTTTTTCCTAATAAAAAAGGCAGCAAATATGAAAGTTAATTTGCGCTCTATATATAGGCTTTATATGTAGTGTGTGTTTCTCTACCGAACTTGGCCAGCATGCGCTCATCATATCGTTCAAATGTTGTAATGCGGTTGATAGCTGACAGCTATAAACAATGGTATTTACTACTTTCTAAATTTTCCAATCAGACAACGCTTTTTTTTCTCTGTTCAATCACTTTTCCAAATGCATATAACTAGGTGTAGGCTACTATGTTCCTTCGACTGAAGTAAGTATCTGACGGTCTTGCTAATCAGGCAGCTCTCTCACTCAGGAAAAGCAGGGTTGAATTAGCAGGACTTCTGCTGAATGTTATGGCTTTGTCCACAAGGTTGCGCATGATACAACTTTGTAAAATAAAGTTTATAAATATATTTGTTGTTTTTATACTTTTCTTTGATTTAGAGGAAATCTTTCTCTACTCTTAGTTTCTATTTTGGATAGATTATTCTGTAAGAAGAAAGTATGTGTTATTAACATGAAAAATACCTATGCACATTTTGTGAAATAGCCTTCTGCCTGTCTAGAAATAATTACTTTGATCATATGGAAAGTAAACCTGGCCTATCTGGCAATGCAAGTGCAAACTGTACAGCAGTATTCTCTATATTTTAGGTTCGGGTGCAGGCTTCTTATTGCAATGTTAAAAAAGTAGTTGAGCAAACCACTTTTGCCTGGGTAGTGTTTCCATGGGTAATAGGACCACTGGTGGTACAGTAACCAAAAACATTTGGGAACCACTGCCCCAGTGGTTTATATGGAGTTTTGAGATTAAAAAGTTAAATCACAAAAGAATTTAATGGAAATCACGGAATTTGGAAAAAATAACTGAATTGGCCAAAAAATAAAACGCATTTCATAGGGCCCTAGGAAAATCACGGTTCTCCTCAGCCATGTTTCCTTCATTCAGAAATGTGACTGCTCGTGTAAATCTTCCTTATGTAGAAAAATGCTAATAATAGTAATTAAAGGAGAATTCCGGACGATTTCAAAACGTAGCTCTGTTGTTTGCAGGGCTCGCGGCATAACTTCTTTCCTCCCCGTCCCAGTACCGCCCCGAAATCCAAGGTCAATCATCCCGAACTGAACTTGAACTGTCCCAAAATATAAATACTATGTTTTAATACACCAATATTACTCATTAGGTCATTTGCAGTTCTTTTAAATTAGTTCTGAAGGCAGATGCAGTCTGTAATCCATAAACTTAAAGTGGAACTGTCAGCATTAACTACTTTTCATATTTGAAGCAAACAAACATACCCTAGTGTTCAAAAGTTTGGGGTCAGTGTTTTGATAGAAGTTGATACCTTCATTTAGGAAGGTGGCAATAAATTGATCAGAAATTATAGGCAAATTATTAATTACTAATGAGCTATATAGAAGATTCCTCATTAGGACACTGCAGAAATGGCAGCTGAAAATGTTGCTTTACAGTTGTTTGTGTAAAGCAACATGATCACCAACAGCAGTGATGTGGGCACCAGCCCATAATTCAGACAAGGACATATTGTTATATATATATATGAATTGCATTCGCTTGGTAAAATGACATGCTGTTTTTCTGTTTATTGATCTATGGTCTTCATGCTCGAGTTTAGTAACAATGGCTCTCCGGAGCAAGCTAATGAGACCAGCTCCATGCAGACAAGTCGTGTGAAGCATAGTTCAGCCTGCAGTGCAATATTAAGTTCACTTCAAAGTAGGGAAAGAGCTTGCTTTCAGTCACTGGAACAAGTTCAAGGTACCAACAGTTTGTTAACAAGCTACAATAATTAGCAGTCTTACTAGCATGCTAAAACATGCATTATTATCACCTTTAAGCCAAAATCACATGACAGGCGAACGTCATTATTGTGCACATAGTTTTGAAATTGTCATTTCACATTAGGCGTGCAACTGCTGCAAACATTGTCATTTATTTAGCTATTGACAACTTGCTATAGGAACTTGTTAGAATTTGTGATGAAGTCTTTATCATGGGTACATTTGTCTTCTACTATTTGTAATACAAACACAACTTGCTGATTGGTTAGCTTTTCTGCAATTCTCTATCAAACATGTCATATATTGTCTAAATGGCTCTCCAGCTGTTTGTGTTAATACTGACTGACCCATACTTTTTGTTGTCTTGCTAACTTTAGGTAGTTAAATGCATGTACAGTACTACTTATGCAACTAAACAAATACATAAAACGCGAATTAGTTTTCTATTAATACACTGTATGTGTAGATAGTTTAAATGTGTATAAATGTCTACGTAAATCACTAGATATTATTTTCCAATTGTCTGTGATATCAGCTTATATGAGTTGTGCACGTATAAGTGAGGAAAATACACTTGGTTTCTAATTGTAAGCACTATGAAGCATTGACGTGTTGAGGCTTGCAGTCTGTCTGTACTCTTTCATGCATTATATCTGCAGCACATATACGAGTACGCAGGTAGTCTGAAATGGCCCCAGATATACCACTATTGCTGCCACAATTATATTCAGTCATACTGAGATAATGAAGTGGGAGTGTTACATTGAAACAGACGTTTTCTATAGGTAACTAGCTAGCTATCTTTCCAGACTAGTTTGTCATCCATACTTTAAGTGCAAGAAACATGCATCAGTATTCAACATTGTTTTTTCCTTAGAATAGTACATTTTTTTAAGCCACAACAAAAAAAGAGAAATTGTGAGCAAGGACAAAAGTGTCAGGTAACTTAGCTAGTTTGATTTTTGCAACTTCATTTGGTAGTGAAATAGGGATGCCTTAGGGCCTCGCTGAGGGAGAGAATGTAAGAAAGGAGAGAACTTAGAGGAGATGGGAAGGGAAGAAGAGAGTATATCAGAGTGGAACAAATGAGAGGAGAGAGCAGAGAGAAGAGGAAGAAAGGAAAGAAGAGTTGGAGAGGAGGGAAGAGGAGCAAATGAATGAGGAGCAAGGTGAATTGGGCACCAACCAGGTAGCTTATTCCCCCACAGCAACAACATTTTCCATAGTAAACACTGCACTTCTATAAACACTGACTATGCTAACAGTAGACTCCACTAGGCTAACAGACTGGCTAATAACCTACATCTTAACTTGCACCCTTCCATGGTGAGGCTGTTTGAGTTAGACTCCTGTCTCCATTGCTAGATGAAAGAAGAGTACTCTTCAACAGTTTAGGCTCGACTCTTTCTGTGCAAGTCCCAAGAAGAGGACGAGTTATCTACTAATTTGGTCTCCTGTGATGGGCAGAACTCAGTTTTCAGCCAGCGATTCAGTTGTGTGTGTCAGCTGTAGACCTCATCACTACCCTTACCTGGCTGGGAGGGGGCCAGAGACAATTACTCGATGCCAACACATCTTTCTAGCTAATTTACATGCTGAAGCTAGGTTCTGCTTGGTAACCTCTGACTCTTTCATCCTAATATTGTTGGTACCAATGTGAATAATAATATCTCTATACTCTCTAGCCTTGCCCATTTTTGATTTTGCTAGCACCAACCTCAGATTAGCCTCTATGTCGGTAGCGCTGGCCCCAGGTAAACACTAGTGATGGGAAGTTTGATTTATTTTTACTGACTCGTCATTTTGATTCGTATCTTTCATTTGCGCATGCGAACATCGAAAAGAACCAGTATACTGATCCATATTGTATGTACTGGATCATAGAAATAATAAGCCTTTGCAAAAAAAGGAAGGAAAGAACTAAATTAATTAACCATATACTGGATCATAGAAGTAATGCACCTGCGCAAATCCAAGAACATTTACGATAATGAACTAATCTCATATGACGTCTGGTAGGTTTACATTTAAGGCAATAAAAGAAGTGTAGCTGTCTGTGTGTTCACTTTCATCCCGCAGCCTGGAGTTTATATTATTCAAACATTTGTTCATTTGAGGCAGTGCGCATAAGCAAATGTAACAGCTTACCGTATATAATCAATTCATTATAACAAAGATGTTCAGTGGCCAAGCAGTAATACGGATATGTGTGTAGTAATCCCATTATTTTAAATATCCAGCGTCATATGATTTAAGAATAACAATTAACATAAAGCTTAAACTATTTTGTACATAATCCTATGATAGGATCCATATGTAAGCTATGATAGGTGCATTTGTCAAATTAGTAACATTTGTTTGGACTAGTTGTACAGTGGTACAATTCTGTTAGTCTTTCATCTCTCGGTCTACAGTGATGAGCAAGTATGTGCAAATCCAAGAAAGAAATTGTAGTGAATAATAGAGTAATGTGCCTGTGCCAAAATGAACGATATGAACGATTCAGGTATTAGTACCGAGCAGTATACTGGATCATAGAAGTAAATCGCCTGCATGAAAAAAGTTATTTAAGTGTACGCGCCATAGTCCGTATATATCACTGGACGTAACGTGTGTGACATCACCCATTGGTTTGTGAAGATGTGATTTGGGTCATCGAATTTGCCGTTACGGGCGCAGACATCTTGGTTGCGGATGTGACGATTTTAGATGAGAGGGAGGAGTTAGCTAGCTAACTGATATTCATTGGGATGCTAATGAAAAACAGTATTTAAGCTGCATTGTGTAAGATTTGCTCCCATCTAGTGGTGAAATTGTATATGACAAGCAACTGAAGCCCCTCGCGTTATTATACCAGCAATGTGAACCTGGATATTATTTTTTTTCTTTCAAAACAATAGCGCTCATTTTGATTCATTGCGATAATCATTGTTAATTCACTACACAGCCTGTGAATTGTAACCATATACAATTGTATTGTGTGTAAAGAAACAATACGAGCATGTGATAGCAAAAATAAAAATGGAACATGTTTTATTAATAAAAGTAACAAATATGTTTTACACACAATTTGATTGAATAAATTGTCAGTGTCTCATGTGAAAACAAAATTACATTTGAAAAACATTCACTAGAGTCTGTTTTATTAGAGTCTGTTTTATAACAGAATACCTATTTTAGCAAAACATGAACATGGACACTACCTATGCAATGAATAAACAATGATTATTGCAATGAATGACAAGCGCTATTATTTTTGAAAACCGAAAATCCGAGTATGTGTTACCAGGCGAACGTTCTTGCCTACTATACAGCTTGGGCCAGTATCACACAGCACTGCAATTACATGTCCTCGAGATTAGGCATGATCTTACATCTTCAACAGACTGAAATTTCTCGGCAGTCGTGAGTAATCTCCCCCTGGCATTCGTCACAGAGTTACTAGTGTAAAAGCGTGAAAGGCCGAGCATGAAGTTCCAGGTATGTCCCTCTTTGGCTAATGTATATTAAAGATGGAGGCGTAACATGGCTGCCGCAATTCGAGCATCACCATTGTATGTATTGTACATGGAAGATTCTACACTTACGTAAAATACTTTGATTAGTTTGTGATAGTAATTACACATGAATGAGCACATATTTTTGAAAGAAGAAAGTTTTTTGCTAAGAATCAACTCAAAGAAATACACAGTGTAGCTTTACCGGAAAAACTAAACTGCCAACTTTGAGTGTTTTGTCATACAACCGAACGCCATAACCACGCCCTAACCGCCCCTTTGCTATATCGCCGATTTTAAAATCAACGAGACCATAATTAATAAAATTAAGGTCATGATAATTGCAAAAGGCTTAAATCTAGCGATTGAGACCATATACTCATTATGAAAATGTTTACTGAGGTAATAAATCAAGTACATTATGTCTCTCATTCTCATTGACTATTACAGAAACCAAGCTGTTTTGCAACCAGACATATCGCCCTCAGCTGGATCTCAGATAGAATGCAGGTTTAAGGCACTTCCTCATTTGAGTCACTTTGCCAAACTGGATGCTCACCCTGTGGTACGCACGCAGAAACAAATATGGGTGGAAAAAAAACCTATTCGACTAGCACGATCAAGGCCTTTAATTATATTGCTAAAAAGCTATCTCGAATATACAGCTAAAACTCAATATATAACCCAGCCCTAATCCATGCCCTCACAACTAGCATTATAAGGTAATTATTAGTTTGCACTAAAACTGGGCACTTTCGATTAGCATGAAAACATATCCCAGAGATATTTTATTAACCCCTAGGTTCATTTTGCACTGGAATTGTTCTTTAAGGGGTTCATTTTCTCTTATCCTGTAACAATATGGTACATAGTAACTCATCATTAGAGCCAGATCGATATATCCGATATTAGGCAATTTCCAAACCATCGGTATCAGTAATAATATATATATATTTTTTTAAAGCTGCCTCTGCTGAACTGCGGCTATTGAGGACTGACTGAATCAGGACATTACCTCATATACTGTACATAGTTTTGCTGTTGTTGTTATTTATTACAATTTATAGAACTTAACTTTTATTATTTATGAAGCTATTAAATATATTAATATTGGTAACTTAGATTTTTTTGGGTGTTATTGTGTTTTTGTTCAAATGACTTTAAGTTTCATATCGTAAGTTTGTATTTTTATACATTTTATTTATCAAAGCTTTAAAATATTTTGATGTTCCTCGGTTCTGTTGAGACAATAAAACAAACAAGTTTATTTTTAAACTGCATTTATCATATTATTTTAGTGAGGACACATAAATAACTACGAAGAACTAATGTTAGGGAAATCTGTTTGTTTTGTTACTCGTTTCTGGATGGTTTTTTATATATATCGGCCAATACATCGGAATATCGAATTTCTAAATCACCAAATATTTGCATCGGTACCAGCAGGGATGGCCATCGGGAGGTTCGGGATTTTACCCGAAAGGTCGGACCATTCCGGGCCGAACGAGCCGTCAAAGAACGAGCCGTCAAATTTTACTTCTGACCGGTCGGCCAGTTACAGTCCTGGACGTAAACAAGTGACAGTAGGCTGAAACGAACTGGCTGTTGCATCCACAGGAGCGCAGAACTGTGCTTGGGCCTGGCCGTCAAATCGAGAAAGAGTTCCTCTATATTTAGATGAGGAGAAACCCAGAGTGAATGATTGACATGGGGAGTGGCAGATCCATCCCCCCCCCCCCCGCCGGGCGATCCATCTAAAGTCCCTAGCCAAATTTTTGTATCAGCCTTAAAAATCCTTTATTGGTCGGGCTCTACTATGCATGCATGTATTATTTTTGTGTGTGTGACATGAACATGAGGAAATTGAAACAGGCAATTTAGCTGTCAAAGGTATACCTGTGTGTCCCACCTGCACCGTCTCTTCCACCTGCACTGTCTCCTCCTCTGTCTCCTCCTCTAATGGGCCTACCCTTTTCGCCACCTTCCTCTAACCTGGCCTTTTTAGGGGGTTTTCCTCTAAGGGCGAATGAGAGGATGCTTAATTGCTTTTTACCTGACATCTTTGAAAGACAAATGCAATGATTATTAATGCATTCATGGTCAGGATATAATTATAAAATATGAAATGATTTTAAAAGTGACCCATAACATTGACTATGCAATACACTTTCATTCATTTAGTGCTACTAAAATTATTAAGCCTATTTGGGGAGTGGGAGAGATGTTTATAATGTGACTATCAGTTATCTTGTGATAACGAAAATATGACTAGGCCTAGACTATTTCTGAGCAGGTGTTGTCAGTGAACAGGTTAGCTAAGTTACATTCATGAAAAACTTATGCTAATTATATGGGAACCAAGTCAAGTTGTCATTGTTTGTGTCAAACAAGTTGTGAATTTGTATATCATGACTTACTCTGTGGTCAAAGTGATGCTTGGAGCTCCAGTCGTTTCCAGTGGGAATCACGTAAACAATTACAGGATATGACATTTTTTTTCATTGGTTGTTGCATTAAATCTTACCCAGATACAATAGTGCTATTTTCTGATTGGCTATTGTGTAGCCCGTTTATTTTTTGTGATTGGCTAAAAAGTGGCAGGCTCGACAATCCAGGGGAGATGTGCTTAATTCCTGCCGGTTCCATAGTGAGAGCGGCGCGGCCAGAGACATTTTGGGCGCTGCTGCAGCATATTAAACATACTATACCAAAAATGTAGGCGTGTGAAATACAATGTGTGGCGGGAGTGTGTGACAAAAGAGTGAAATGTGTGACTCTCACGCTCAATGCGTGACACTTGAGAGCCCTGCAATCCTGAAGTCTAAACATAATTTACTTGGTTTTCTCCACCCTAAATATGGGCCCCATTATAATGGGTAGTGGTATGGTTTGAACTAGGGCTGAAACGATTCCTCGAATAACTTGAATAACTCGATTACAAAAATGAGTCTACACAAAATGACTTGCCTCGAGGCTTCGTTTAATCAATGTTACCAAAGTTGTATCGCGCACGGTGGTTCCACACGTATGATTATTACTGTTGTACACCGGGCTCACGCTGCTAGCGACAATGACTCTGTCTATTTATTATATAAGCAATCCAGATTGCAAATGTAAATGGTCTTATTAAAATATTAGTAAGTAAATATGTCACACTTTTCTAATAGAGTTTAGTGGCATATTTTCGAAATGTGCAATGTTTCCTTTGTTGTTCGCGTTGAATCAAGCGCTATTATTCTGAAGGCGAAACTAGTAAAGTCTAGGAATCCACTAAAGAAGCTAGATCTACACTGGTCAGGAGACACATGCGATGAAGACTGACGACGGAGATTACAACATGAAGAACGAGAGCGTAAGTAAATAGTGAGGGGCTAAGAGAAAAGACAGGCTGGAGAAAACGACAAAGTGTCCAAAGTTTGGAATCAGTTCAAACGTAATTAAAACGAAAACTCTGTACAGTGTATCGAGTGCAAAATCGAACTAGCTTAACTCAATAATAGCATGACGTCAGTCCTTAACTGCATCTCAACAGAAAACATTGAGTCTAATTTAAACATCTATTCCATCGTATGGATGATAAAACTACACCTAGCACAACAACTACCAAGAACAAAGATAAAAACAAGAAAAAAAGCTGCTTCGTTGCACACCAATTTCTCTCTCTTCACAGAGAAACAGCTGATTAACGAACGACATACTAGGATAAGTGTAAATGAGCTGTGTGAGATTGAAAATCAAATGTATACATTAAAATAGTTTTAGTATAACTAATATGTACATAGCCTATAGGCCTATATACAGATCAGTCTCAGGTTGAAACTTGTAATTCTGGGAGTTAAGTTGCACAACTTAATGTATGCCTTGAGGTTGCCACTTAGTTGTACTTAATATTTCGTTTTTTTGAGAGATGATATTGTAAGCAATTTAGGCAATAAAAATGTTGTTTTTTCAGAAAATTAAACCAAAGTATTTTACATTATTGCCCTTCAATAAAACGAAGTATTTCTTAGCCGATTACTCGATTAATCGATGGAATGATCGATAGAATACTCGAATACTAAAATAATCGATAGATGCAGCCCTAGTTTGAACAGTGATTTCTCTCTGCTTAAAATATGCCCACATGAAACACAAATCCACCCTCCTTACCCAGGGCATCCTGAACTGAACCCCCTGGTCCTCCACCTTCCTTACCTCACCTTTGGTATCCTGAACCCCCTGGTCATCCACCCTCCTTACCTCACCCCTTAGTGGAGGGACTTTCCAAGACTTAAACTCCATCCATAAAAAAAATACCCTGATTTGATTCTTTCCCTCATAACATTGTAAATAATATTCTAATTTGTCTATATGATAACATGACTGTTTAATCTAACTGCACACCTTTAGGTTTGTTTCTTGATTAAACCCTCCTGCTCTGAGGGAAAGAGTTGTTTCCTAACACCACCTATCTATGATGAGCACTGCTTGCATACTATTACACAGTAATTTACACTCAATACAAATGACCCATTCCATAATGGATTTTACTCATAAATGCTTTCAATAAATGCTTCATTTGAAAAGAATTCCTAAGTCCTTTGCTGTCTGCATGGTCGACGACAAAACTGCTTTTTTCCTTAATTTTTATTAAGTCACCAGCATTCACTGCACACTACAGGGGTTAGTTGAGTGCTGAAAATACTGGGAAAAGACCCTTGAGCAATTAACAAGTCATGAGTCAGACAACAGTTGATAATGTCAGTTTAATACACCCCCCCAGCCAATCCTGGGGAATGGGGGCAAGTTTAACAACAAGTTGGTAGCTGGTTGCTCTGATTTCCCCTATCAATTAACATCCCTTACTCTATAGTAATCGGGGACCAAGCTTTTGAGCATCACACATAAGATAATCGAGCACATTGAAGCATCATACCAAATAAAAAACCCTACTCTTTGCAATGTCCCCACTTGCTTCTTGACTTGTTGTCAGCGGGCTCTCCAGAACATTTGGGCCTCTTCCAACCCCTTGTCTAAGCATGACACGGTCCTTATGTCACAATGAACTACAAGAGCCAGAGTGGCGTGAACACAGAACATTCTGAGGTTTAGTGTTAGGAGTTCAATAATGGGGCCATGCAGCCCATGGTAGCCCACACTCCAAGATGTCCTTGACTGTTCAAGCAGTCGAAGACAGAAGTGCTGACTTCACACGGCTGTTTCCACAATATAAACCCAACTTCCATAGATCAGCATCTACAATAACAAACCAGAGGCCTCAGAGTTGGGAATGAACTAATTTCATCTGCTAGAACATTCTGGACCGTCTCATAAGAATATTGTATAGATTTATTCTCTACAACCACCACCCGTATGTACAGACTAGTACATAACACCATATAAGTACAGCATGCATAGCGTTGACTAACAAGTGGTCAGTTACCGGTGTGTGAGTGACCGGTCTCAGACATTTGAGGACTCTATCCCCCGTAGGCTTACTGGCGGTCGTGTGCAGCCCTCCTGGGTCAGGTGCTTCAGGATGCCTTTAAAGACGACTACACTGTGGAGCTGCTCAGAATACCGGAGGTGCCAGGTAAAGCACCTATTGTTATCTCCACCACAGGGTCCTCTAGGTAACAGAGGAATTGTGCCCTCTGGGGTAAACAGTTTTGACTTTCCTATTTCTCTCTGCAGTAACGTCCGGCGCTTTCTGTTGTGATGTGGTGCTGGATTCTCAGTTAGATGCCTGGAACCCATCAGAGGTCAGTCTTGTTTCTGTGTCATTCTTTGGAAAGTGCATGTGTTCTTTTCTGTCCTGCTGGTGACTAAGTCTACAAGTGCCCCTCCCAGGAGTCCCTGCGCTCCCTGACACGTGGTGCCCAGCTGCTGATTCATCGAGATCTGCCCTGGGAGCCACTGGAGGTGGTACCCCCTGTAGCACTGGAGGTCTTCTCTCACAGCAGGTACTGTGTGGAACCCCTTATTATCTGTGTACCCAGCAGCTGTTTGGTTATATATTTTATGTTGGTGGTATAATTGCCAAAAATTCTCTTAAGCTTTGAGATGATTTGTGTCAACAATGTTAGCTAGTGTATTACCAAGTAGCATGTCTGGAATTTTTGTAAAAATATGTTTACCAAGTTGAGCAGCTTAACTAAGAAATATGACCCTCTATTATTGTCTATATCCATTTGTTCACGTACGTTATATTTTGTGTTGTTTCTGTTTCAAAAAGCCACAGTGGTGTTCTCCAAAGTGTTTACTAGAATGCTAGCTTTTTGTCTTTGTTGGTCAAAATGTGGATATTACATGATGTGGTGTCTGCTGCCCAAATCGTTTTTTACGATTTGCAACTTCTCACACAATTTCTATGCATCACCTTTGAAAATTTTAAAACAAACCTAACTTAATCCTCATTTATTTGTATGAACATTTAATGGATGTTTAGCTGAAAGGCAATATTTGATAGAAAACGTACTGTTGCTTTCCAGTACATCTCCATTTTGAGCTTGAGGAGATTTTAATTATACAACCACTAGAACTGGCTGATAATAGGGGTAGATTTTCAAATATTTTTGCCCTCTATTGTTCAATTGTGTCGTTTTGGTTTGGAGTGGGACATTAATAATGCAAACAAATAGCCACCGGTGCCCCCTTTCAGAAGTGGTTTATCAGTTTGTTACACGCTGTTTAAATAGTGTTGCACAGCGATACAAAAGTAGGTCTAGATTTTACAAGGCTGTGCAGTACAAGGGTGGCAGCACCTCCAACCTGGCCAAACACCTGGATGAAAGCCACCCTGACCTCTCAAAGAATTGAAATGAGATCAGGTTAGCAGATGAAATGGCTAGCTTGGATCAGCTTTCAAAAAGATGAGATACAGACTGCATCTCTGTGTTTAGCTAAGACTAAGCTATTAATGTTTTGCATTTGGTGAGTTAATTTCCAAAATGTTAAATTCATTGATATCGGGAATGAGACATTTGTGTATTGTGACACAAACTCACATAAATTGCTAAAAACTAGCAAACTCTGTAAATTAATTGTTTCAAAGAAGTTATGCTTCAACCAAAAATATTAGCTATTAAATGTTAAAGAAGCCCTGCTTGAGTATGCGATTACAGGGATAATGACTTAATCATATATTATTCTGTTAAGGTATTTGATTGTTTTATTATAATCGGTACACAATTATAGCTGTACTATCACTGTAATCTATTGAACAACGTATAAATAGGCTACAGTGTATTTACTTTAAGTTATATTTCTTAACGTTAGTATGTCAGAACTTCCACTATTTTGTTCACCCAGAAGTGTTGCAAACTACCAACATTTGTCTTTCCTTTCTGAAGGTTTATTATTAATTTATGCAACGCAACAGTATGTAGTGACTAGCCTAATAACTTGCAGCCTTCGTTCGGTCCTGTACTTAAATGTGCACATTTCCTTGAGGATTCTAATATATGCACTTGTAATTTTACAAATATTAGGCTACATGAAAATAGCAATAAGAAAAGCAATTTTGTATTTTTCCATTACATTTGCAACTGGAGAATTGCTATGAGGAAAATAGAGTTGTGATTCTACAGTGTTTTTCATTAATAGGCACACGTGACTCTGACTTTGGTAAGGATTATGCATTTTAGGCAGGGTTTTTGTGTGTAACAAATCAACTCATATTGCAGGGAAGCATTGTCCCACTTAAATAGCTTTTCTTTCTTTTTTAAAGTTGTACAGCTTTATAAGCTGGTCTCTGAAAAAGGAAGTAGACTGTCATTATCATCAATATGAAATACACTCACCTAAAGGATTATTAGGAACACCATACTAATACTGTGTTTGACCCCCTTTCGCCTTCAGAACTGCCTTAATTCTATGTGGCATTGATTCAACAAGGTGCTGAAAGCATTCTTTAGAAATGTTAGCCCATATTGATAGGACAGCATCTTGCAGTTGATGGAGATTTGTGGGATGCACATCCAGGGCACGAAGCTCCCGTTCCAACACATCCAAAAGATGCTCTATTGGGTTGAGATCTGGTGACTGTGGGGGCCATTTTAGTACAGTGAACTCATTGTCATGTTCAAGAAACCAATTTGAAATGATTCGAGCTTTGTGACATGGTGCATTATCCTGCTGGAAGTAGCCGTCAGAGGATGGGTACAAGGTGGCCATAAAGGGATGCACATGGTCAGAAACAATCCTCAGGAAGGCCGTGGCATTTAAACAAAGCCCAATCGGCACTAAGGGGCCTTAAGTGTGCCAAGAAAACATCCCCCATCTCATTCTGTTTACGCCAAATTCTGACTACCATCTGAATGTCTAAACAGAAATCAAGACTCATCAGACCAGGCAACATTTTTCCAGTCTTCAACTGTCCAATTTTGGTGTGCTCTTGCAAAATGTAGCCTTTTTTTCCTATTTGTAGTAGAGAGGAGTGGGACCTTCTACTGTTGTAGCCCATCCGCCTCAAGGTTGTGCATGTTGTGGCTTCACAAATGCTTTGCTACATACCTCGGTTGTAACAAGTGGTTATTTCAGTCAAAGTTCCTCTTCTATCAGCTTGAAGCAGTCGGCCCATTCTCCTCTGACCTCTAGCATCAACAAGGCATTTTTGCCCACAGGACTGCCGCATACTGGATGTTTTTCCCTTTTCACACCATTCTTTGTAAACCCTAGAAAGGGTTGTGCGTAAAAATCCCAAGAACTGAGCAGATTGGGAAATACTCCGACCGGCCCGTCTGGCACCAACAACATGCTCAAAATTGCTTAAATCACCTTTCTTTCCCATTCTGACATTCAGTTTAGAGTTCAGGAGATTGTCTTGACCAAGACCACACCCCTAAATGCATTGAAGCAACTGCCATGTGATTGGTTAAGTAGATCATTGCATTAAGGAGAAATTGAACGGGTGTTCCTAATAATCCTTTAGGTGAGTGTGTATGCATAGTGCTGGAATACAGCTACATTTCTATTGGAACATTTATGTGAATCAGATTTACCAGTTTGTTGGTTTTGTTGTTCCAATAATTACATGGCTGAGCAATACAACTGTTTCCTTTTTTATATACTGCGGTGTACAGTAGGCTAAAATTCCCTCACTGGCACTTTAAGAAAACAACTATGGCCATCTATGGCTAATCTGTAAAGCGTTGCTCAGCATAACGCTCTAAAATGTGGAAGAACTATCGGCTTGGAGTATCTGGCCTTTTTCACAAGTACGAGTACTTATGTCCAGTATCGGTCCATCTCTACTCCAGAGGCTTGCAGTTGTGCATAAACCTACACTTGGCCACCCCTAACCAATGCTCTCAAGCAGAAACAGTTGCAGTGGGCCCAAGAAATATATTAATTAATTAGATTAATTAATCTAATTTCATTTTGATGCATATTGCACATTTTCTGTTCATCCAATAAACCTAATTTCAATACTGAAATATTACTGTGTCTTTCAGTTATTTGATAGATCAAAATAAAATGGCTGATCCAAATGCCAAATTATTTATAAATGAAAATCATGGAAATTGTGAGGGGTGCCTAAACGTGTGTGTGTGTGTGTGTGTGTATTTATATTTATCTGTTTCTGTGCAGGATTAAGCAAGAAGAAGTGGAGGAGAAGGCAAGACAGAGCCATAAAGGCACTGTGATGCTCTATAGGTGAGATACAGGAACTGTGCGTGTGTACACACTATGGATGGGCACAGATATTTAAATTTTTTCACATATTTTTTCTTCTCATTTTGCTCCCCTCCCAATTGGGCAATGCTTATTCCCACTGACTTTGCAACATCTTGGACAGGTACAGGATAGGGAAGGGCCCAACATGGTTTCTCCAACAACATGTCCTCAAACTGTGCAATAGGCGTCACTGGAGAGCAAAGTAGCAAGCCGGTTAAGCCGACTTATCTATCCTTATCCTGGGCAGCGCTATGCGCTGGTTCGATCTAGAAGCCGTGGTCCAAATTGAACTTGACCACTGCAATGTAGCAGTCCTGCCAAGCAGCAACGTTAGCTTTTTCATCTCCCCAGGCTGTTGCTGCAAATGAGAACATGTTCTTAGTCAACTTGCCTGGTAAAATAAAGTAACTATGCCACAGATAATTGAATATCTGAAAAAAGTTAGTGCATCGAGACATGTGTACGGTTTATTTTGGGCCAAGAAGGTATAGGCCAGTGTATAAATATCTTTACTTGTTGATTCCAAATTAACAAAAAGTAATGTGATGCCATTTGTATGTTTTGTGGCCTATAATGACACCTTTATGTATGTAGCTTGTTTATTTCCATTCCAAGCTGCACTTGGAGTTGCTGCTTGTAATGTGTAGCATGTGGAGTGATTTAGTCTGATGTGGGACACATTACAGAGAGAAATCCTGATCATATCTGAATAGTAACACTTCTCAAAGGACTAGCCCTAACACTATCATCAACTCAGCCAGACATTTTTATACATTCCCTGATACAGCTGTGTTTAATCAACCCAATTCAGACTCCACTAATCACTTCAGAGCATTACATGTCCAACCTTTTCAGAAAAGACACATTAGTAAAATACAACAAGAATTGAGGTGCCGGTGTAAATCATGTCACGTTTTTCCTGATCTCCGACTTTCCACAGGTGTGGGGATCACGTCCTGTTAAGTGGGGGCCCCCTGGTGGCCAGGACAGGACTGTGCTGTCAATATGAGGTCACTGCCATGCACCGCTTGGGGGAGAGCGTGTGGGGGCTAAACCGCAGGGCACAGGGGCTCTCCCTGCCCTTCATGCTAGAGGTATTTTTATGATTTTATTTGAAGAGTGGGGTGATTTATTATATTATTATTTTTAATGACAGAACAGTAGGAATCATAGGCTAGGGAGACAGGCATGTAGGGGGAGTCAGAGAGGAAGGACACAGACAGTGCCCATCAATAGGGGCCCATGTGGTCCAGAGACAGGAGCGTAAACCGCTATACCAAACTCTGGTGTGTTGAAAGCATTTTTGAACAAGTATGTGAGTGAGGCCTAATTAGAAAAGTCCCTTTATTCTGTTGATTTACAGACTCAGTTGACACCTTTGTAGAAGCACTTGCAAGGATTTACTGCTCTTTCCTTATCTGGTTATTCTGTATGTTGTGTAACCACAGCAAGTGCAGTTATGAATATACAGTTCCATATACATGTACAGTCATGGGGCTGTAAGGTGACTTAGCGGTTAGGGCAATTGACTGGTGTCCTAACACCAAGGTTAAACCTCTGCTCTGTCTGTGAGCAAGACTGTTAACCCTAACTGCTCCTCTTCACACATGATACATTCTGCTCAGGTCATTGCTGCAAAATAAATGGTTCTTAGTCAACTTGCCTAGTTATATAATGGTAAAATAAAATAAAGTGTATGCTCACTGCAAGAGACTAGAAGGGTTGAGGGCATGAAAACACACAATTCACCTGTGATTCATGTGAATTGGAGTAGACTTAAAGTGAGTATAATCTGCAAGTGATTCTGTGAAGGAGTCATTAATTTTCCCTGCCGTTTCCTTAGGCCCACCACACTGTATGGAGGAAACTAAGGAACAGGGCTGCAAAGCAGGTAAGAGGATGTTTAGTTGGGACAATTCACACTAGCGGACTGATTACTTTTCTGTTTAGTTGGGACAGTTCACACTAGCGTACTGATTACTTTTCTGTTTAGTTGGGACAATTCACACTAGCGTACTGATTACTTTTCTGTTTAGTTGGGACAGTTCACACTAGCGTACTGATTACTTTTCTGTTTAGTTGGGACAGTTCACACTAGCGTACTGATTACTTTTCTGTTTAGTTGGGACAATTCACACTAGCGTACTGATTACTTTTCTGTTTAGTTGGGACAATTCACACCAGCGTACTGATTACTTTTCTGTTTAGTTGGGACAGTTCACACTAGCGTACTGATTACTTTTCTGCTACCTACAGTGCTGCAATTTCATCTGAACAATCTTTGTTAAATTATACTGTTGTTAGCCAGTTGTTTTTAGCAACATGTTGGAGCAGTGCTAGTGGAAATCCGTTGAACCGGTATTCTAAAGTATACACATTATTTTGAATAGTTTGGATGAAAGCAATGTTTTAAAACTCCAGGTTTTGCAGTATGTACTGCACTGATGATGTAATGGTCATACTTTTAAGTATATAGCAAGCGAGTATGCCAGTATTGGGAAATACTACCTCGTCATTAAATTGCATCTTGAAATAGACAGGCAATTGCTTCGCTGGCCAACATTAAGCATCGTTCTAATATTTTTAGCAAGAAGCCACTAATTTATAAATAGTAGCTAGCTAGTTTGGTGGAACATATCTTTGTACTGCAACATTTGGCTAAATCTACACTGCTCAAGAAAAATAAAGGGAACAGTAAGACACCATATCCTAGATCTGAATGAATGAATTAATCGTATGAAATACTTTCGTCTTTACATAGTTGAATGTGCTGACAACAAAAACACACAAACATTTTCTATGGAAATCAAATTTACCAACCCATGGAGGTCTGGATATGGAGTCACACTCAAAATCAATGTGGAAATCCACACTACAGGCTGATCTGACTTTAATGTAATAAAATTAGGCTTAGTAGTGTGTGTGGCCTCCACATGCCCGTATGACCTCCCTACAATGCCTGGGCATGCTCCTGATGAGGTGGCGGACTCCTGGACAGTTTGTGTTCAACGTGGCATTGGTGGATGGAGCGAGACATGATGTCCCAGATGTGCTCAATCGGATTCAGGTCTGGGGAATGGGCGGACCAGTCCATAGCATCAATGCCTTCCTCTTGCAGGAACTGCTGACACACTCCAGCCACATGAGGTCTAGCATTGTCTTACATTAGGAGGAACCCAGGGCCAACCGCACCAGCATATGGTCTCACAAGGGGTCTGAGACCTCATCTCGGTACCTAATGGCAGCCAGGCTACCTCTGGCAAGCACACGAGGGCTGTGCGGCCCCCCAAAGAAATGCGACCCCACACCATTACTGACCCACCGCCAAACCGGTCATGCTGGAGGATGTTGCAGGCAGCAGAACATTCTCCACGGCAACTCCAGACTCTGTCACGTCTGTCACATGTGCTCAGTGTGTACCTGCTTTCATCTGTGAAGAGGACAGTATGCCAGTGGCAAATTTGCCAATCTTGGTGTTCTCTGGCAAATGCCAAACGTCCTGCACTGTGTTGGGCTGTAAGCAAAACCCCCACCTGTGGCCTGCTGGAGGTCATTTTGCAGGGCTCTGGCAGTGCTCCTCCTTGCACAAAGGCAGAGATAGCGGTCCTGCTGCTGGGTTGTTGCCCTCCTTTGGCCTCCTCCACGTCTCCTGATGTACTGGCCTGTCTCCTGGTAGTGCCTCCATGTTCTCGACAATACGCTGACAGACACAGCAAACCTTCTTGCCACAGCTCGCATTGATGTTCCATCTTGGATGAGCTGCACTACCTGAGCCACTTGTGTGGGTTGTAGACTCCGTCTCATGCTACCACTAGAGTGAAAGCACCGCCAGCATTCAAAAGTGACTAAAACATCAGCCTGGAAGCATAGAAACTGAGAAGTGGTCTGTGGTCACCACCTGCAGAACCACTCCTTTACTGGGGGTGTCTTGCTAATTGCCTATAATTTCCACCTGTTGTCTGTTCCATTTGCACAACAGCATGTGAAATTAATTGTCAATCAGTGTTGCTTCCTGAGTGGACAGTGTGAATTCACATTTCAAGTGTGATTGACTTGGAGTTACATTGTGTGGTTTGAGCGTTCCATTTATTTTTATGAGCAAGTGTATGTACACTAAACAAAAATATTAATGCAACACTTTTGTTTTTGCACCTATTTATCGTGAGCTGAACTCAGATCTTTGAGTTCAGCTTATGATAAATGCGGGCAAAAAAAAGTGTTGCGTTTTTAATTTTGTTCAGTGTACATACACTTCTATGAAGTACCATTGTTGCTGGCTAGCTAATGCGGTTGCAAGCTCTGCATATTGGGATAGTTTTTGTAAATGTTAATCTGGTGAGAAGTCAGGAGAATCCTCCCCTCTTTCCTTGTTCAGGGAATTCTAAAAATTATGCATATTTGCATACTACAAAAATCCACCAGACAGTAGATGTGGGGACATTTGATGTACTATAGTTTGGGATATACTAATCTTAATATGGCATACTATATATTATGCGAATTGGGACGTACACAAGTTTAAGTCTGAGGCATGGGGCACAAATCATGAAAACAAATCCTACCATAGAAAACAAATTCATGACATGGTACACAATTTATGGGGACTCTTGAGTTCAATCAAACTTAAGATATTTAAAATGCTTTGTCAAAATAGATTTCTACTGGAAAACCTGCAGCATTTGTTATTTTATTTGTTATTGTAGAAGGTGTAGGCTGGATTTGCAGTGGACTGGATTTGAACTCACTTCTGTTTTCTGAAGGCAGTTGCTTAAATTGTTAAACCATCCCAGGCCACCTGTAGAACATTACATAAAAAAGGAGTTATCCCTCTTAAGGAATTATAATATCTGTTAATTCATAATAATAAAACCACTAATTGTATCCTATTGGCTTCACCCTTCCACAGGTTACACTGCCCATTGACTCAACTGATGCGCTTCCAGATACATTGACTCCGCCTCATGCCCCCTGGCAGACTCCTCCCCCTGCCCCCCAACAGTGACCATGTCCATAATATATTTGTAAATCTGTATTTTCTGTGGAATAAATGTGTAAAAAATGTATCTAAATGGATGCTTGCTGACAATGAGGTGGGTTATTGGGTTATGTGTTTTCACTGCTATGGCTTGGTTAAAGTGCCTGCTTAGGTCTTTAGCTTGGGTGTGATATTCTAGGGTTCAATCGAACTTTAGTCATGCACACTAACAGCTGGTTATGGACTGAATCAGGATTCTTACAACAGGAGCTAAAGCAATGAGATTGACTTGAGCATCGCTCTTCTCCAGGAACACAGATAGAGCTCTAGGTTAAATTAAGGACAGGGAAGCTGATCCTATAGCTCTACATAGGAACAGATTTACATCAAGGATACTCATTTCCATTGGCTTCAGGAATCATAAACAGCCGTCAGACAAACATGGCTAATAAATGGTTTTATTCTTGATGGCTGACATACACATTTACTTGATGTTGAGAATGGAAATATTGACAACAATTGTTTGATTTCGTTTGGGTGTAGCAGGTAGTGCTTCGTGCTGATGATGGATAAGCAAAGTTCTAGTGATGGTGATGTTATTAGACTTCCAGCAATTGTTGTGTAGAGGACAGTGAAGAACAGTCTGCTGTTACAAAAGCACAGATCAGTTTGTTTCCTCTTGTTATACGCTTGGACCCTGATTTTTGTGCCCCTGAGCAAAGCACTTCATCCTACGTTGCTCCAGGTGATGTTTCTGTATATATTATTAGACACTTTGGATAAGAGCGTTTATCGAATGATTAAAATTTAAGGCCAATGGCCCTCATTTATCATGATCTAAAATTCCTACGAAAAAGCAAGGCATTTACTACATTTATCAATTTGAACGTGAGCGTAGGCTGCGATAAAATCTCTTGTCTGCTCTGACCTAATGTGCGCAAGTTCTCCAGTGTGATTAGCGGTGTTCATGGTATAACCACCCGGTTCATTCAAGTGTTGTACCAGCGATCATTGTTGAATGTGTGCACATCGCAACTTCCATATCGCAAGTCACATTTCAGAATGTCAAATTAATTGTATACAGCACATTACTATTAAGTGGTTTATTTTATTCCTTTCACTTCGAGATGGCCTAGAACATCAGGGCTTAATTAGGCATACAACAATTTAAGTCAATTATATATATACAGGTCCTTCTCAAGCATTTAGCATATTGTGATAAAGTTCATTATTTTCCATAATGTAATGATACAAATTAAACTTTCATATATTTTAGATTCATTGCACACAAACTGAAATATTTCAGGTCATCTATTGTTTTAATACTGATGATTTTGGCATACAGCTCATGAAAACCCAAAATTCCTATCTCAAAGAATTAGCATATCATGAAAAGGGTCTCTAAACGAGCTATTAACCTAATCATCTGAATCAACTAATTAACTCTAAACACCTGCTAAAGATTCCTGAGGCTTTTAAAAACTCCCAGCCTGTTTCATTACTCAAAACCGCAATCATGGGTAAGACTGCCGACCTGACTGCTGTCCAGAA
>JACXGM010009725.1:15843-27288 GCA_016801145.1 Umbra pygmaea | reverse complement strand
TTCATAATCTTCCGACCTAAAATGCCGACTGCAAACCCTAACTTCTTATAGCCCATTGTAAAGTGTGAAAGATTACTCCTTTTTGGGCTTGCTTGTAATTTCTGCAACCAGGTACAGAACACCAAACGGGCATGATGAATAGAAATTAGACTACAATTTCAAAAACAAATATGTATAACTTTCTAGCGTCAAGCTCTACGGAGGTGTGCTGTTGAATTGCCCATGTTCTGTGTCGGTGTGTTCAAAACGGGGACGGGCACTAAATTCGCTTGGAATTCTGGGAGTTGTGGTAGCTCAAGTTTAGACGATACAGAAGCACCCCAGTGGATGCGAAAGGAACTGAAATCTTATGACATGCTGTGGAATACGGATTGCTTAAATGGCCAGTGTTGGGTAAAGTAGCTTGTACAGTTACATTCCAGCTACTTGCTGAGTTCACAAGTTTTGGGAAGTTCCTAATTAAGACAAAATGATCAGGTAAATGAAGTTCATATCTTAAATGTAACCTATAAAACAAATATAAAGAGTAAAGAAAATATCAATCATCGTCATTTTGTCTCAATTAGGGACTTCCCAAAACTTGTGAACTCAGCAAGTAGCTGGAATGTAACTGTACAAGCTACTTTACCCAACACCGTAAATGGCTATCGTAGTTTGTTAAAGACATGGTCAGGGTGTTTGCAGATATCTTACTTCACCAAATGGTTTCCTGTCCTATGAGGATTGCCAGTGTTCTGATACTTGCTCTATTTGTAGATGATCTGTTGGACAGTGCAATGTATGAAATTATTTGAAATGGCTTTTTTACCATTCTCAGACTCATGGGATCCTAGGGATGCAGATAGGTCTTTGGAACTTGGCATGATGTGATACTAAATATTCATGTGGATAAGACCAAACCTAAACACTTTTAAAATCTTTATGGAAGGCTGGCCCTCTCAGGTTACTCTCTAATTATTTTCTTATCATTTGCATTTGTTGTTTTGGTGCACAAGGTCCCAACTTTATCAATTTATTGTGATGGTAAGGGTAGTGCACCAATGTTTTCTTCATATGATAATTGCGTTTCTGTGTAATTGAATCGCATAAATTGTTTCAAATTATCTGTTAAATTGTGTTACATTGATCAATCAATCTGGTTGTAATTTAGCTCAACTATCAATTGAAGACAACAATCAAATGGATGTAATTGGTTTTTCACAGCACTGTATGAAAAAAATTAGTGATCTTTTAAATAAAATGTCTTCTTTCATTGTTTTCCAACAGCAACAAGAACCATTTAATCATTTATTTTACACCCTTTCTCCTTCTTATCAAAGGTGTCAATCATTTTGGAGATGACATTATATTCTCAATATTTGACCATGTTTTCTTTTTTTGAACACTTTCAGGCAGGTCTTTGTGGACCTAATTAGGCATCCAACTAGTGAATGCAATTCTTCGGGAGCCTGTTATCATTTTTGAATCCTGGAGAACTCCTGCTTGGCCCTTGGCATCCTTCACGACTACAACTCCAGCCAAGCATTTGGTGAAGCACCAGCCTTCTGTATCAAGTTAAGCCCCTGTGTGTCAGCAGCTCGTGACTGAGTCTTGGTGAGCGCACGTCAAAAGAGCAAGGGGCCAAATCAATCCGCTCTGCATATGTCGATGCTTTGTTGCTGACGAGCGGCAGGTCAGAGAACGTACCCGCCACCGCCTTAACGAAGGCAGCAGGGCACTGTGACAAGGCGCATGGGGCACTCTGGAGGTAAAACGTCCATCTTTAGATTCATTTCAAATGCACCAACTCTCTCACACAGAGACAAACACTCTCACACGCACCTGCACACTAACAGTGACGCACCTGATGTGATTAATGATGAGGCTGGCGGGAGGAATGAAGAAATCATCCACCCTATCAAAGCGTCTGCCGACCGGCTGGGTGTGGACGGTGTGGTGGGACATACTCCCGCTGGCCTGATTGATCACCTAGCACCAAACCAGGAGCGAGGAAAGGGAAGAGAGATATTTAACATGAGCTTCATGAATTATTCACTCTGTTTGCCCCATTGTACCATGTGTATGTGTGTGTACCTGTGTGTGTTCGTGTACACAGGGTAGCCTTAATTATATCACAATGCACCAGAGACTCCTGCCACAATGCGCTCCCTAACAAGCCAGCAGCAGCGCCTGCTAATAATTTGTATTGAGCTTCAAACAGAAAAGTCCAACTAATACTTTGCCATTTGGGAAATAGTTGTTAGCTCACTTGGATTGACAGTTCAGGAGACAAGTAGTAATTATACGAAGCCGAAATCAATTGTAAGTGTTCCGAAAATGTCATATCCCAATTGTTATGGCATCTTATTGCTTAGACTGTCAAACTTGTAAAATGATGCATTTATCGACGTAAAAATATTTTATGCTGTTAATTGCATCCCTTCATTCATTTCCCATACAGAACCTGTTTTACGCACCCATGTTTCAGCATAGACCTGAACAAATGTCTGTTTGTGACTTCGATCAAAGATGTTTTTGTGTCTATTAAAACCTTCACCGGAACTGTACTAAATTCCATTGGTTATTTTAACTGTATGTAATCAATGGGTATTAAGGTGTATTGTGGGTGATAATTAAACAAGTACTGCACTCTGAGAATATAATGTTAGTCAATTAAGGTCTAACAAATTAGCATGAATACCTTTGTGAATTATGTCACTTATTTGTTATATGTTATATATTTTTTACTGTGACATTACACACTATATGGTAATATGAAGTCTATTGAGTAATGGCATTGTTTTCTACAATGGATTTTGTGATTATTTATTTAGCCACTATTTGACACAGCATTACAACCTGAATAAAATCAATTAGGTAAGTAGAATAAGGTGGGTAAATTGGTGGGTAGCAAAACATCAAACAAAAGAGAGATCTTTAGGAAAGCGTTTTGGGGGAGGGTGACAAATGACAGCAAAACATAATAAAAAGAGAATATAGAGATCTAATGTATCTAATGGACACTGTTTAAACACTGATAAGGGATGTGGCTTTATAATACTGTAGGTCATGTATCTTTCAGATTCCCTAACCGGTAGTGTCAGAAGAGGACTGGCCACATGTATGAGTCTGGCCCCTCTCTAGGTCTCTTCCTAGGTTCCACCTACTAGGGAGTTTTTCCTAGCCACTGTGCATCACTTGTTGTTGCTTGCTCTTTGGGGGTTTGTGGCCTGGTATCTGTCAAACCACTTTGTGAGATCTGCTGTTGTTTGGGATTTATAAAATAATTTTGATTGGTTGATTTCAGAGGATATCAGGAAGAGGGTAGTGAGAGCACATCCTGGGGAAGGCTATAAAACCATCTCAAAAAGATGTCAGTCCACTGTGAGGCAAATTATTTACAAATACAGAGCATTTACCATGATGGAAATTGACGCCCTTCCAAAATATCCCCAAGGGCCATGGACAAATATGTCAGGTAAAAGCCAAACCAAAAATAAAATCTGGAGACTTTCAGACCTCCCTTGCTGCATCTGGCATGCGGGTTACTGTGTATACATCAACAATAAGAAGAACACTGAAATAAAATGGCATTTTAATGTGTTGGTTGGAAGAATTCTCTGTTGTCAAAATATAACCAAACGGCCCAACATTGCCTGACACTAAAATTACCTTTTCTGAACCGTCACGCATATTGGTAGGAATGTCAAGATGTGGGGCTGCTTTTCCTTCTCTGGACACACACATCATTAAGGAAACCATGAATTCTGGGAAGATTTTATGAGATTCTTGAACACATCGTCAGGCCATTAGTCAAGGAGCTAAAGCTGGGACAAAACTGGTTCCTTCATTAGCCAAGTCATAGTCCGACCTTAATCCAGTCGAGATGATGTGGCAGAACATGAAGCTGGCAGTACATGCCAGACAAACTTCACTCAACTGGCTTCTGTAATGAGGAGCAGGAAAAATTCCCTCAAAACAGTCAGAAACTGATTAGTGGCTGTAGGAGATGTGTATTCCAAGTTAGCTAATGGATATACCACACATTTCTGCACAAATATTCTTTTTAATTTTGTTGAATAAACAATTTTTTTGAAAATATATAATGTTTTTTTAAAATACTTTATTAGGAATGTCTTTATAAATTACTGGGGTTTAGATAAGGTGTTCATGAGTATATTTTGATATTTTATACATAAACCTTACTGTAGAGTTCAAAACTCTCAAGCAGACTAAATGTTTTTGTATACCCCAGATTCAGGAGCATGTATATAGTTACAAATGTGTTTGACATATTTCAGGCCATTTTAAACAACTTGCATATCACTATTTAGCTGTTTGACCCAGTGATCCCCATTGGATAGCCCTGGTCTGGTCCAGAGTTTTTGTTCTTGACATTTTTACCTTAATCAATGACAATTCCAGTCTACCTTAACATGAGTATGCAGAGTCTCAGGTAGGTGCAGTGGTTTATAACAGGCTCTTTTATTGCACCAATCTGACCCACACAGTCCAAGTTTGAGCCTCGGATGTGCTGCTATCTGTCAAGTGGCTGGGAAGCCTAATGACCTATGCAAATTCTCTAGCATCACTTTGGTAACGGGGGGGTACCTACATACAGCAAGGATTTCCTGGTGTCATGAAATGCATTCACATAGGTGAAAAATACCAATGTACATGACAAAATGGAAAATGTGAAATAAATTGACAAGAAGAAAAATGAAAACATTATGCATATATAGACATTTGGGAGCATTAATAGTTGGTTGTATGTTAATGTTTTTAGAGTACACATGCTTTGAAAAGTTCATTGTGTTTTTCTGTTCAATACAATAAAAAACTAAGTATACTTGTACCCAAGGCACTGCTTTGTTAATGGAACCAAATGATACCTACATGTACATTGTTAAATACTAAATTGTAATATACTGTACTATACATTCCCTTGATGCATTTGCCCCAAATATCCTACCCCTACAATAAAACCTACATGTCAAGTATAAAGCACAATTTTACTTTACTATCCACCAGCCATAAGAATGAGCAGATGTGTTCCATTTAACGGATCAGACCACAGTCCTACCTAAATAGATACAGGTAAAGGACAATTTCCTTTTGCAGTGTTTTCTGTCAAAGATCATAAATCAATAACATAACATTAAATGTCATGTTTGCAAAAAACACTATTGCATACTACTACAGAATGCTATAGTTTATACATACACATATACTGTATACATAGTTATACTACAGTAGTTATATCTTAATGTAATATAATGATGTTTTGTCATGGGTAACTACAGAGATGTATGCAATTATTCACAATGGTACAGTATGAATGAACGTCCTTACACACATTCGACAGTGACCTCACAGCATTTCATATACTGTATTTAAGGATGGAGCGTTAGGTTCAATAATGGTGCAGAAGAAAGACACGACACTACAGTATGCACTTTGGTGCAATATCAACCAGTTACCTGCAGAGTAGGGTAGTTTCTTTCCATGTCTCCCCAGCTAAGTACCCACACCTGGTCGTGGGACTTGTCATAGTGCAGCTTCACTGGATACGGGTCTGTGCTCACCGTCTGAAAGCACAACAATACACTTCATGTAGCACTGCACATATAACCAGTCTGATCTTAGTTTCACAGAGCCTTAATAGCATTAAGTTCAACATTAGAACAATGATGCATCTTGAATAAACAATCTGTTTCCCATACCCATCGTTATAGTTGCATTTGAAACTGCTTGTTGTTAACAGAATCAATCGTCATTATATGAGAACATAGTTGACTTGAAATACCAAAACGAAGCTTCAAATAAATCATAATTTACTGTATTAATGGCATTTAGATGGTGTCACATAGCTCAGGGTTTAAGGAGTCAGACTTGTAGTTTGCAGGGTGCCAGTTTGATTCCTGACTGTGTCAAATGTCTTTGTGTCATTGAGCAAGGCCCTTTACCCTAAGTTGCTTCACGGGATGTGCATGTACTTACTGTAAGTCGCCCTGTAAAGTGAGCGTGTGCTAAATGATTGAAATGAAAAAAAATTGAGGTAGAACAGAAAACCAGCAGGTTCCAGACCTTATAGGGAGAATACCTCTGTAATAGGCTAAAATATAACATACTGGTACATAAATGTTTTAACCCCTTAACACCGACTGTCGCTAATTTGCATCAAACCACTTCCATTCCGACTGCAGGCGAGATAGCGTGTGTATTCCCCCGATGCCGGTTTGTTTACATTCAATACATACCTAGGAACCTTTTACATGCATTGGTTTCTCGTAGGACCGGTTGGAGTGTCACAAAGTTCTAACAACTTTGTGACATTAATAAAATATACATATCTATGATGGGAAAATGTGTTTCATTATTTTTCCATTTTGTAATATGTTTTTACCATAAATGCCTGTTGTTGCTAATTTGCATAATTTTTGCATCAATTTTGATCTATTCTATATGCTATAGACAAATTAATAATCTCAACTTAATTTAGCATCAGCTTGGAGCCAGAAACACACAGAAACACATAATTGTAAATTAATTCAGGTGTCAAGAGTTTAAGATACAGGACATAAGTTGTTTTTTTGTATTAATTGATTAATAAGACAAAAAGCAGAGGAAAATTAGACTTATATTTGAACACTTATTGCACTTTTACTCTCTATTCACCATGTTTAGTTTGTGACCTCTGGTACTTCGGGCCAACATGATTTTTTGCAGTTGACGCATGTTCACCTTCTAACACCTCTGTTAGAAGTCATCTCCGCCTACTTCGGTTGGCTGTATTTACAATGCATACACGTACTGACGAACATTTCTAATTTTGATTAAATGGCCAGCAAGTCAGTTTGCCCAAGGACGTAGGTTTGTTTAGGCAGGTCTTTGTGAAGTTCAATCAGGCTTTCTCGCATCTCTGTCAGCAGTATTTACCGACATCAAAATGAAGCATTCAAAGGAAATTACACCTTGCTTACCACAGGCGGCTGGTGGCACCTTAATTGAGGAGGAAGGGCTCAGAGTAATAGCTGGAACAGAATGAATGAAACATCTTTACAAGTGCTTGATACCATCCATTCACTCAACTCTAGCCCTTATTATGAGTCGTCTTCTCACTGGCCTGCTGTGCTCACTACAGGCTACCATGTGTATGGTTGATAATGCAGAGATTCTTTCTGCTTTTGGTACTGGAGGCTTAGCTGGTGCAAGTTATCATGAAATCAGCAAATTATCAAGGGTTTTTCAAGGGTTTCAACCTGTGTCTGAAAATAGTTGCCTGGCTATGCAAACTTCTTGCTCTAGCCAAATGGCCTGCCACGCTCATAGATATTTGTCTCTGCAAATGGTGTGGTGCTGATCTGCTTTAAGAAATCAACTATCATCCTCAATCCCAAGAAAGGGAAGGTGCCGGGGCTTAATAACTACCGTTCTGTAACACTCACCTCTTTCATCATTTAGTGCTTTGAGAGGCTAGATCCGATTGTCTCCCGACACACTAGACCCTCTTCAATTTGCATACGACCCTGACAGATCCGTGGAGGATGCCATAGCAATGCACACCAACCTCACTCAGCTGGACAATAGGAACACATGTGAGAATGCTGTTTGTTGACCACAGCTTTCCACAGCCTCTCTGCTTATCACAAATCTCACAGCTCTAGGCCTACACCTCTCTATCTGCGATTGGGTTCTGGACTTCCTGACTGACCACCTTCAGGGGTGATGATTGGTAACAACACCTAATCCATAATGGTTCTCAATACTGGGGCCCCACAAGACTGTGTACTCAGCCTCCTCCTGTACTCCCTCTACACCCATGACTCTGAGGCCACCCACAGTTTGAGGCCACCCACAGCTCTAACTCCATTATCAAGGATGACACAACGATAGTAGGTCGAATTATAAACAAAGGTGAGGTGGCCTACAGAGAGGACAGCACAGTCATGGTGAATTATATCTCCCACAAGTAAAAATAAATAAAATCAAAGAACTGATAGAGGACTACAGGGTGATCAAGCACTCTTCAATCCTCATCAATGGAGAAGCTATGAATAGGGTAGCAGATTTCAAGTAATCTCAGAGAAACTGAACTGGTCACTACACTCATCCGCATTGGTTGAGAAGGCACCACAATGCATGTTGTCCCTCATGAGACTGAAGAAATGTGGCGTGTCCCACGTGGGTCTGTGAAGTGTGCGATGCTCAGCTGAACGTGTCATTGAGTCCTCACTGCCCCCCCTGGAAGGCACCTACAAGACCAGGTGATTGGGCATAGTGCCATGTATTCCACTGCTGGTTTTGCCTGATTGGTCCTTGGCTGGGAGACCAGCCTGGTAGATGTATTTGGGATGGAACATTATATGGTTGTCTTGAATCTCTGTGATCACTAAAGGTCCCATGGCACTATTCCTAAGAGTAGGGGTGTTAACCCCAGTGTCCTGGACACATTTTCAATCTGGATTTACTACCACCATGGCAACCTAATCATCCCCAGCTTTTAATTGGCTCATTCATCCTTTTCCCTCCCCCCACTTCTCACCAGGCCGTTGCTGTAAATGAGAAGCTGTTCTCAGTCAACTTTCCTGGTAAAGTAAAGGTAAACTAAACTTAAACGAAGGTGCCAAAGGGAAGCAAAGAAAATCATTGCTGATGCCAGCCATCCGATCCTCAGGTCCAGTAGATGCCACCAGTGAAGGAGCATCCTGTTTAAAACAGTCAGGTTACACAACAGATTTTTCCCCCAGGCCATCTGGTTGATTAATGGTACACATTAAAAGACATGGTATAGGGTCACAACAGCTCATATGGAGATCCCACTTGTGTCCATTGACTGGTTCTGTGGACACTGGAGTCTGTTGCTAGTTGACAACTGCATTCCTGCAAGCAGCCCTGATCACATGGTCATTCTATAATTTAATTTTTAATTTTAATTTAACCTTTATTTAACCAGGTAAGTTGACTAAGAACAATTTCTTATTTACAGCAACGACCTGGGAGCAATTAGGGTAAAGTGTCTTGCCCAAGGACACAACGACAGTTGGCTCAGTCGGGAATCGAACTGACAACCTTCTGACTACAAGTCTGACTCCCTACCCACTGAGCCATCTGCGCCCCACTGCTCCCCATAATCCACTGCTCACTGACACAATCAGAGTTATTGCACATTTTCTGTTCAACCAATAAACTTAATTTCACTACTGAAATATTACTGTGTCCTTCAATTATTTGATAGATCAAAAATGAAAACGCTGATCCAAACACCCAATTATTTATTAATGAAAATCATGGAAATTGTAAACTTTTGCATACGACTGTATATGGGGTCCACATGGCGTAGTGGGCTATGTCGCTCCATTAAAGGACAGTCTACGTCATTATAGTCAGTGGTTCAAGCCTGACTATGGGTTCTCTGACTTTCCCTGGAACTCCTGCATGAGGCAGTGTAAATTGGCGTTAAATCAGATTATCTATCCTGCCACGTCGCTCTCCAGCGACTCCTTGTGTGCAAATTGAGCGCCTGTAAGTTAAATCGGAGAATTATTGTTGGTAAATGTAATCCTACCGCGCATGATCTGAATAAAGGCTTCTGTGTTGGATGAGCAGTGCAAAAAACATCTGCGGCTGGGTGACATGTAGTTCGATGAACCATGTGCATGCCCCTCGCCATCCCACAGATCTTTCCAAGGAGTTGTGGAGCTGCCGACAAGGCAGGGTTAGTGGTAATTGAAAAGGAAGGAAAATGGGTAGAAATTTCAACAAATAAAAAATAACATGTATATATAATCTCACGTTCACTTTAGATCATTCCTAATGCGCCTTGATCGTGAAATAGTATCCTGTGATCATTGCTTAGCTACTGTTTACATGTAAACTTGAAACTTGAACTTGGAACTTGATCACTGCCCGTCTGATTCAGGGCTCCAGATGTAGGACCTTTTTACACTACGATGGCTTCCAGTAACTACCAGCAACATTTACGAATTCGCTCAAGCTAATTTCCATACTGTCTATCTTTATACTGTCATGTCTCCAGACCGCAATTGCACGTTTGTGGGTGTGTCATTCAAGACAACTTGAGTTGGGTGTGCTCAGAAACCAGCCCAGCCCATTGACTTCAGTGAAAAATGTCCCCTGAAAATTCTAAACATGGCTGTCTGGTTCAGCTATCCTAATGAGAGCTACTTTAAAAGACAAATGTCACATATCTGGCCCTTTGTTTCACAAGCTACATTGCATGACTACAGCTGGGACCAGAGATGTCTAGGACAGGCTACTTCTTCACAACCCTGAAGAATATGGAGGACCAAGTCTGACAAAATAAGAAATAAATAAATATATGCATCAATAAAAATATTTATACCTAAAAATATACATAAAAATATAAAATTCTTAATAAAAAAATTATTACTCGAGTTATTTTTTTCCGTGATCATTTATTTCTGTATTTATTTATTTTTATATTAGGTTATTTCCATATAATTTTATTTCTGTATTTATTTATTTTCGTATTTATATATTTCTGTATTTCCACAGCTAATGAGAGGGCGGTCAATCAAAGTATGTCACAGTGTTGCCTTATTCCTATTGGTTGATCGGTATTAGAGTGTGAAGATTGACTTAACATGCCTTGATTGCTACGACTACATTACTAGTCTTCATAAATGGCTACATACAGGCTCTTGCCAGAGATTTAGGAGTCTTGGCTAACCTAGCTGAAAATGCTAGCTTTGATTATTATTTGATTATTTACTTTTTCGCGTCGAGGGTCTGGGGGAATGTTTATTGCCGTAATCAGCATCTAACGAACCCGAAGTTGATCCTGCAGTGTAAGAAATTGGATGAAGTGTGATCATTGCCTTAATTTTTCGATATACGATACTGGTAATGCCAGAGCAGTCGGACGCCCTTCACATACATTGCCAATCACTGGGAGCGTCAGAGTATTTTTTTTGGCTAAACTTGGGTGGGGCTAATCCACACAGTGGTGGGGCTCAAATCAACGTCTAAATTTCAATGTGAATACATACACAATAAATAGAGCATAACACACTTTTTAGTAGCTAGAAATACCATGCCGCACTTACTCTTTTTTTCACAAACCTTTAAACAATATTACATCAAAAGCAACAGACGTGGACAGTCACTTCTATTGAGTTTAGGCGATAGCCTATTCACGCTATTTGAACTTGTTCACTTTGTCTGACAAACCTGTCCACTACACACACAATAGGGTTGGGCAGATCAATCCAAAAATACAGATAGTATATTTTGTTTTTAAAGAATGATTCTAGTGTTAATAGGATCAGAAAACAGTTCCAGTTTCTCTCTTTTATGTTGTAGTGCAATGTTCCGTTGGTAGTAATCACACACACACACACACACACACACACACACACACACACACACACACACACACACACACACACACACACACACACACACACACACACACACAAAGAG